>OY787617.1:11026661-11302566 GCA_963678935.1 Umbilicus rupestris
GTTTGTGACTGGCCTTATCTAGCTGGAATTTCTGCACACAAGATTCTTGCTGTATTTGCTTTGAGCAATAAAGATGCCATCTTCTTTCTGGGTAATCTTGATCGCGCGTCGTTGTGCGCGTCAAATTAATTCCTTCCTCTTCCACTAGTACAGCGGTTAAGTAAGGGTCGATCTCCACAGGGAGCAAGTAGTTCAGTTCTAGCCAGCGACCTACACTTCCGAAGATTGGGGGGTGAGTGATTGGGTTGCGCAGTGCGCAAGTAAACAGTTGTAAAACGCAGGGAAATGCACCAGACGTGCGCAGGCAGTAGAGATTAAATACTATGACTATGAGAAGTATCGGCGCAGACAATCCTCTATGAGTGCATTCCTTATCATCGACTCTAAATGTCTATAGCTTGATTTTACTTAAGTTAGTGTCCGGTCAAGGCTTCCTAACATGTGCGCATGTTCCGATCAAAGTTCAGGTGCTATTAATTCTTGCACTAGACCTAAACAACTACGGATCCGATCAAGGTAGTAATTGCCTATCCTAGCGCGTTACTTATAGTTGGCACCGTTAGGATATTCAACTAGTTTAACAGACAACAACAAGCGACAAGAGTAAGATTGCGGTTCAAGGCTTCCCCTACTCATGCAACAAGCTGCCAGTAATGTGCACAGAATTAATATAAGCAAGCAAGCTATGCATTAAGCACAAGTCTCAAAGGAAATACTCATAGATTCATGTCCAACCGATACTAAGCGTTTAGCTAGACATGCTAGTGATAAACATCATAGAATAGTAAAATAAGGTCTAATGTATCTGAGAAACAAGTAGCAAACAGTGCGTGCAGTATGTCTCTCGGCTGGCGCAAGTCCTCTCAATAAGTCCGTGTGTTTTCCAGATTGCCGCTCTCTTGTTCTCTCGTGGCCCTATGATGTGGGGTGTTGCCTCTCTGTATGTCTCCTGATTGATTCCCTCAAACCCTAGACTTCCTCCCCTTTATATACTGCTCGAGAGGTCCATCCTTGGCAACTTCCAAATCTGGTCATGTCAGGATTAGGAAATACTGGACTCTGCGCCTGGCGCACGGCGTACTGCTTAGCGCATTGGTCGGCGCAACTCTGCTGTGTCTCGCCATTTCTTCTGTTTGCGCCGCTAGCTCCGCAGGCTGTGTGCTGTGCGTCTTAAACGCTGCCTGTTAGCGCGTATCCGGCTTAGGCCCTCGTTTTGCCCTGAAATACAAAAACACTGGAAACCAGTAATCTTGTACACAAAATAATGCAAACAAGCATAGGGTTATGATCTAAATAATGCGTATAAATAGGCTCTATCAAATCTCCAGACCAAGGAAGTATGACAGTTATCCTACCATGCTCATTTGAAATTCTTGCTGCATGTGATTCACAAACTGCTTCACCAGGTGCTGAGACTTTGATCCAAAGACTATATCATCCACATATATTTGAGCAATGATCACATCTGACTGAGTTCTTTTGACAAATAGAGTTTTGTCAGCTCCCCCTCGTTTGTAGCCATGTTTTTCTAAGAACACTGTCAACCTCTCATACCATGCCCGAGGAGCCTGTTTCAGTCCGTATAAGGCTTTCTTCAATTTATATACATGCTCTGGGTGATGAGGATCTTCAAAACCTTTTGGCTGAGAGACATAGACTTCTTCAGAGAGGTCTCCATTCAGGAACGCACTTTTAACATCCATTTGATATAGTTTGAACCCCAGGAAACAAGACATTGCTAGAAGAAGTCTGATGGCCTCCAGACGAGCCACTGGAGCAAATGTTTCTTCAAGATCTAGACCCTCAATCTGAGAATATCCCTGGGCAACCAGTCTGGCTTTATTTCTTGTAATGTTGCCTTTTTCATCAGTTTTGTTTTTGAACACCCACTTTGTGCCTATAATATTTACTCCATTTGGTCTGTCTACCAGATCCCAAACATCATGTCTTTCAAACTCTGCCAATTCTTCCTGCATCGCCATTATCCAGAATTCATCACTCATGGCTTCCTTGAAATTCTTGGGTTCAATGCTGGACATAAAACATGTATTGAGGTAAGCATGGCTTCTGGTTCTTCTTCTTTCTGACGGGTCTCCAATTATATTTGTCAGGGGATGATTCTTCTGAATCTTCTTCGGAGGCTGCTGATCGCGCGTCGTTGTGCGCGTCAAATATAATTCCTTCCTCTCCCACTAGTACAGCGGTTAAGTAAGGGTCGATCTCCACAGGGAGCAAGCAGTAAGTCTCAGCCAGTAACCTACACTTAAGAAAACGGGGGTTGCGTGAGTGATTGGGGGTTTTGCGCGATGCGCGAATAACAGCGAATATCGTAACTCAGGGAATTGCACTAGACGTGCGCAAGCAGTAGAGATGAAGTACTATATTTATGAGAAGTATTGGGCAGACAATCCTCTATGAATGCATTCCTTATCATTGACTCTAAACACCTATAGTTTATGCTTTACTTGGGTTAGTGTCCGGTAAAGGCTTCCTAACACGTGCGCATGTTCCGTTCAAAGTTCATGTGCTATTAATCCTTAGAACTAGACTAAACAGCTGCGAATCCTGTCACAGTAGCAGCTGCCTATCCTAACTCGTTACTCCTAATTGTCACGGTAAGTTTGCGGTTCAAGGCTTCCCCTACTCATGCAACTAGTTTAACAGGTGACAAGCAAGCAACACAAGTAAGTTTGCGGTTCAAGGCTTCCCCTACTCATGCAACTAACTGTCTCAGCGCGCACAGAATTAATACAAGTAAATAAACTATGCATTAAGCTCAAGTCTCAAAGGTAATACATCATAGATTCATGCCCGACCAACACTAAGTGTTTAGCTAGACATGCTAGTGGTAAACATCATAAAATAGTAAATAACAACTACTGAATCCAAGAAAACGGTAGCAAACAGTGCGTGCAGTGTCTTCTCTTGGCTGGCGCAGTCGGCTGGCGCAACTCTCCTTGACAGGTCCGTGTGTTTTTCAGTTCTGCCGCGCAGTGCCTCTCGAATGTCACTGAGTGATGGTGTTCCGCCTCCTGAAACCCTAGACTTTCTTTGTTTAAATAGTGCCCCAGGAAGTTCATCTTTTGGCAACTTCCAAGTCTGGTCACTGGGACTTTGCGCCTGGCGCACAGCATTGATTGGCGCAATCGGGTAGCGCACCTCTGCTGTCCTTCGCCATTTCTTCTTTTGCTTGCGCCGCTAGCTCCACAGGCTGATCTTTCACTCCTAGAACGCTGCCTGTTAGCGCGTATCCGACTTAAGGACTCGTTCTGACCTGATATACAAAAATAGTGGAAACGAGTAATCTTGCCCATAAAATATTGCAAACAAGCATGGGTTTATGATCTAAATAACGTGTATAACTAGGCTCTATCAAACCCCCCACACTTGCCCCTTGTTCGTCCCGAACAAGTACTGAAACGCGGATACAATTACCTTTTCTGGAGACTGGCGCACAGCCTTGCATTCTAGCGCAAGATGCACAGCTGCTTCAACTCGTGCTGCTCTATCACCTGCGCACAACTGCACTCAATAGTTCTAATATAATAATCCCGAAATTTCATTACCTCTCAGCCGGGATGAAGGTCTTTGGATGACTGGGAGATAGCTCTTCTTAGGCTCCTGGTTGTCAGCTCCCGCTCCGAAGATAGGTATATGGTTTCTTGCGCGAGCTTCTTCCAGTGCGTGATTCGTTCGCACACTTCCTGGGAACCTGAGCCTTTGATGATATCCTTGTGGTCTTGCGCACGCAGGTACTAAGTAGTGCGCATGCTGATTCTTTGTAACGCAAATCATCTGCTTCTGCTGGTATTTTTCTTTTGTACAGCTTCCTTTCCAATTTTTTTATTTTTATTTTTTTTATTCCCAGAACAGTTCCAATCTCAGCCTTCGGATAGCAGCTATGGAACTCGTTCCGCTCTCCCTCCTTGGTTTGTCTGCGCCGGTCAGCGCACGCGTTTACATCCGCGCCCGCTTTCCTTAGCTTGATATCCAGAGAGAAGGTGGTCTGTTTTCCCACCTCGCCACGCTTTGGGTATTTTGCCTTTTGCATCTGCGTGACTGAGCGCGCTCTGTTGTTCCGAAGGTTGCGAAGCACCGGCCTCCACTAGCGCACTCGACCATATACCTCGCCTTCGAAGCAGAAGCGACTAACCGCCTCTCTGGAGCATTTCTATCAACTCCACATCCCCTGTATATCCCAACTAACAGGAGCAGAAAAAACGAAAAAATTATGCTAAAACAGTAGATAGCAGTGCACACAATACGGATAGCGCAATACAAGCCGGAGCGCAAGCGCATCCTGCACCTTAGCGCACTACTGCTACTAGTTTTCTTCAACTTAAACTAAGTTATACTAAAAATGCTCAAAACATAAAATGTAAGAGTAACGCCCCCCCCCCCCCCCCCCCCACACTTGAACAGAGGCGTGTCCCCACGACTCAAGCTCAAGCGCACGGAGGTTGCGCACATGCATGCAATGCAACGAAAATAAAGAATATAAGGGTGAACACAAATAGTCACACAAAATATATGAGGGGAGTCACAGAATGTAGGGCACAAATATTCAGCACACATAATATTCAAATAGACGCAGCAAAAGAAAAGACAACACCCTAAAGAAAATTACTGCGCCTGCCCTCGGCCTTAGAAGTTCCCCGAGCTAGACGCTGCTGCTGACCCATGCGCCTCATCCTCTGAAGAATCAGTCATGGAGTCGGTGCTGGAGGATGGTGGCACAATGGTGAGGGGGTCAGGCTGCTCGTCCTCGGAAAGTGACCTGCGCATTGATCGCGCAACTGACCTGCGCATTGATAGGCGCACGGTCCTGCGCACTTGTGTGACTAAAAAAACTACCAAACCCTACTCTTAACTAAAAACACGCAAAAAAAGAAACAAGCAGAATAAAATGTGCCAAAATAAAATGTGTCGGGTTACCTCCCGACAAGTGCCGTTGTTTAACGTCGTTGGCTCGACGGTACCTCGTTACGTGCCAAGTAGTGCGTCTGCAGCCTCCCCCACTGTTGCTCCTGAGTGTCCTTGCGCCAGTGCTTGTGTTACGATCTCAGTGGTCCTGCGCAAAGGATAAAAGGGGAGGTCAGCATGTGATACATTATTCGTAAGGAGGGCAGATGCAGAGGAAGAGGAGATATAGGCGATGGGTGCTAGTTCTCCCTCTGAAACAGCTGGTGGTGCGTCTGGCGCAGCAGCTTGCTCGTCTACTATCTCTGGCTCGGCCAAGTCAATGTTGCGTGCTGCGCCATCCCAAGGTTCGCCCAAGTACCGTTTGACTCTCTGCCCGTTAACCTGAAAACGATGCTGGTGCCCGCCTTCCAATTCAATTGTGCCGTAGGGGAAAACCTTGGTGACGGTGTATGGTCCCGTCCACTTGCTGCGCAGCTTCCCAGGCATGAGCTTCAGGCGTGATGAAAATAATAATACCTGATCGCCTGGTTCAAATGTGCGCCGGAGGATGTGCTTGTCATGAAACGCCTTGGTGCGCGCTTTGTAATCGCGCAGTCCCTCATAGGCGTCCAGGCGCAGCTCTTCTAGTTCGCTCAGCTCAAATGCGCGTTCTTGTCCTGCCTCCTCCAAGTTCAAGTTGCAAATACGTAAGGCCCAATATGCCTTGTGCTCGAGCTCCACTGGCAGGTGGCATGCCTTCCCATAGACCAGCCGGAATGGTGAGGTTCCAATGGGTGTCTTGTGTGCAGTGCGGTATGCCCATAGCGCATCATCCAGGCGCTGGCTCCAATCCTTGCGCGACGGCCTCACAGTCTTTTCCAAGATGCGCTTGATCTCTCTGTTAGAAACTTCGGCCTGTCCATTCGTCTGCGGATGGTAAGCGGTGGACGTCTTGTGGCGCACCCCATAGTGCTTGAAGACTTGCGCCACAACCCTGTTGCAGAAGTGCGTCCCCTGGTCGCTGATAACTGCCTTAGGCACTCCGTACCTGCAAAATATGTTAGTTCTGAGAAAATTAGCGACAGTCTTACCATCATCCTTGCGCGTGGCTTTAGCTTCGACCCATTTGGATACGTAATCCACGGCCACCAGTATGTACTCGTAGCCGGCAGATGGGGGAAATGGACCCATGAAGTCGATTCCCCAAACATCGAACACTTCATCCACCAGAATCGGGGTCTGCGGCATCTCGTTGCGCGCGGAGATTCCTCCAGTGCGCTGGCACCTGTCACACTTCCTGCAGTGGTCATAGGCATCTCTGAACAGGTGCGGCCAGTAGAATCCACAGTCCAAGATCTTCCTGCTCGTGCGCTTGGGACCGAAATGTCCTCCACAGGCGTGCGCATGACAAAACATCAATACAGAGTTAATCTCATGGTCAGGCACGCAACGTCTTAATATCCGATCTGGACCTATTCTAAGCATGTAAGGATCATCCCAAAGGTAATGCTTGGACTCATGTTTCAATCGCATGCACTGAGTTTTATTGAAACGAGGAGGGAACGCACCTGTGACCAGGTAATTTGCGATATGCGCATACCATGGTACCTTACCTGTTAGCGCCATCAGATGCTCGTCAGGGAATGTCTCCTTGATCTGCCCTGGCTCCTCATCCTTTATGATCCTGCTCAGGTGATCAGCGACGGTATTTTCTGTGCCCTTCTTATCTTTGATCTCTAAATCGAATTCCTGAAGCAGAAGTACCCAGCGCATCAGGCGCGGCTTGGTCTCTTTCTTGGATATGAGGTAGCGGATAGCTGCGTGGTCCGTGTAGATGATGACTCTGGCGCCTAGAACATATGCTCGGAACTTCTCCAGCGCAAATACAATTGCCAGAAGCTCCTTCTCCGTGGTGGTGTAGTTCTTCTGCGCGGAGTCTAGTGTGCGCGATGCATAGTAGATGGCATGCGGCTTCTTGTCCTCGCGCTGCCCCAAGACTGCTCCTACTGCGTAGTCACTTGCGTCACACATCAGCTCAAATGGCAGGTTCCAGTCTGGCGCGCGCATCACTGGCGCACTGGTCAGCGCTGCTTTCAGCTTATCGAACGCCGCCCTGCACTCATCAGTAAAATCGAAGCACACGTCTTTTTGCAACAGGTTAGACAGGGGTATGCAAATCTTAGAGAAATCCTTAATAAAACGCCTGTAAAACCCAGCATGCCCTAAGAACGATTTCACGTCGCGCACGTTGGTGGCATAAGGCAGATTAGAAATAATATCTATCTTAGCTTTGTCTACCTTAATACCCTCCTCTGAAATGATATGACCCAATACTACTCCGTGCGTAACCATGAAATGACACTTCTCGTAGTTTAGCACTAAGTTCTTAGAGATGCAGCGTGCTAAGACTTTATCTAGATGTGTTAAGCATGCATCAAAGGTACTCCCATATACAGTGAAGTCATCCATGAACACTTCTATACATATACCAATCATATCAGAGAAAATGCTCATGACGAGGCGTTGGAACGTACCTGGCGCGTTGCACAGCCCAAAAGACATACGCCGAAACGCAAATGTTCCGAAGGGGCATGTGAACGTGGTCTTCTCTTGATCCTCCGCAGCTATGGGTATCTGATTGTAACCTGAATATCCGTCCAAAAAACAAAAGTAAGGTTTACCTGCCAAGCGATCCAGCATCTGGTCCATGAAGGGTAGCGGGAAGTGGTCCTTGCGCGTTACAGCGTTCAGCTTCCTGTAGTCGATGCACATGCGCCAGCCAGTCTGTATGCGCTTGGGAACTAGCTCGCCCTGCGCATTCTCCTCCACCGTGATTCCTCCTTTCTTTGGCACAACGTGCACCGGGCTGACCCATCTGCTGTCTGAGATTGGGTAAATGACCCCTGCGTCAAGCAACTTCAGAACTTCCTTTTGCACTACCTCCATCATATTTGGGTTTAACCTGCGCTGAGCCTCCCTGGATGGCTTGGCACCATCTTCCAACAGAATCCGGTGCATGCACACGTCTGGGCTCACTCCGCGCAGATCAGCAAGAGTCCATCCAATAGCGCGCTGGTTCCTGCGCAGCACCTGTTGTAAGCGCGCCTCCTGCTCTTCTTCCAATCCCCTCTTGATGATCACTGGCAGGGTGTCCTCATCTCCCAAGAAAATGTACTTGAGATGCTCCGGGAGTTGCTTCAGTTCGATCTTGGGTGCCTGCTCAACAGAGGGCAAGATTTTGTTAGCGGTGCAAATATGAACTATACCACGTACCTGTGTGGATGCTGGTTCAGCACTGCTTAGCTCCTCCTCTTGCTCCTCCAGCTCTGCCTGTGTCAGTAGCTCTGGTCCTATGGTTGCGCTTGCACACTGCGCTTCTGTGACTAAGTCGTCAAAGCTGTCCATTGCGTGCACGGTAGCGTCCTCATGTGGGTGCTGCATCCCTTCGAAGATGTTGAAATGGATTTCTTCGCCATCTACCTCCATGGAGAGCGTGCCCCTCCACACGTCTATCTTCGTGCGCGCAGTCATCAGAAACGGTCTGCCTAGGAGGATCTGCGCACCGCTGGCGCTTGATTCACCCTCCATTTCGAGCACATAAAAGTCTGCTGGGAACACCAGCTCTCCTACTCGAACTAGGACATCTTCTATCATGCCTGCAGGTTGTTTGCACGATCTATCTGCTAGCTGAATTGTGAGACCTGCAGGTTTTAGTGGTCCAAGGCGCAAGGTCGCATAGAGAGAATATGGTAATAAATTGATTGATGCGCCTAAATCGATCATGCAGTTGCTTACCGTGGTTTTACCTAAGGTGCAAGGGATAGTGAATGTACCTGGATCTCGGCACTTAGGTGGTACCTTTTGCTGCACGATTGCTGAGGCCTGCGCATTTAGCATTACCTGTGCGCATTCGCCTGTCCTTCTTTTATTCGTGCACAGCTCTTTTAAAAACTTCGCATACCTGGGAATCTGTCGAATAGCTTCAATGAGAGGTATGTTGATTTCCACCTTGCTGAACAGCTCATACAGTTCCTTGTCCAGTGCTTCTTTTCTCGCCAGTGGTGCCTGCACAGGGAAAGGAGCAGGTATGTTAGTACAATTTTTGTTCTTGTTTTTCGAGTGAGACATACCTGGCGCATTGCCCTGCTGGTTCGTGGTTGGCGCTTCTGATTGCGCCTCTGGCTCTGGTTGCGCACTCTGAGCTGCTGGATCTGGGACTTGCGCAACTGGTTGCGCGGGCGCCTGCGCGGTCTGCTCTGTTCCCACTGTGCGCCCAGTCCTCAGTGTTACTGCATTAACTCCTCCCTTAGGGTTCTGAATCACTTGCGAAGGCAGGTTGCCATCGCTCTTTTTCAGCTCATACACCGTGGTTGCAATTTGTGATAGATGCTTTTCTATGGATTCGAACCTCTTGTCATACTTTTCGTCATTCTTGCGCACTGTGTCTGCTAGCTGACCCATGATATCTTCCAAGGATCGCCGTGGTTGCTGACTGTTCTGCGCTGGTGCGTCTGTGCGGCGATGCGGTGGATTGTAGGGTGCAGCCTGTTGCGTCTGCTGTGGTGCGCGCTGATCAGTGGGCTGCCTCTGGAAATTGTTCTCTTCTCTCCATCTGAATCCATTTGCAGCAAGCCCAAAGCGCGGCTGATTCTGCCTCTGCGGTCCTCTGTTGTCCCATCCTCCAAGGGCATTTACATCTCCAGTTTCTTCAAAAAGTGTTGGGCACTCGTCTGTCTTGTGCTCAGTGGACCTGCAGAATTCACATACCTTTGGTGCAACTGGTTGTGCGCTCTGCGCACTCATCAGCTTCTGTAGCATGGCCTTCATTTCTTTGATCTCAGCGCTTGCCTCTACCTGATGCACAGAACGATTACGACTACTTTCAAGTGTCAATTGATGTCTTACCTGCCCAGCAGAATCTTCTATCAGCTGCCATGCATCCTCCGGGTACATGTTGCAAATGTCCCCTCCTGCGCATGCATTCAGTAGTCGCAGCTCCATGGGCAGCAGTCCATTCAGAAAGTTCTCTATCAGCACATTCTGGGGAAGCCCGTGATTGTAGCAGTTGGCTTCTAGCTCCCTGAAACGCTCGTAGTATTCTGACAGAGACTCCCCTGCGCCTTGCCTTGGCGCGGCCAATTCCCTTCTGAGCAGCGCGATCTTCGCTGCTGGATAAAATTTATCTAAGAATTTCTTCTGCAGCTGCTCCCATGTGTGGATTGATCCTGCGGGTAGGCTCATCAGCCAGTGTTTGGCTGCATCGCTCAATGAAAAAGGGAACGCTTTCATCTTCAGCGCTTCATCGTTTTCCCCCAAAGCCTTCATGTTCTCGCAAATGATTAGGAACTCCCGCACATGCTTGACTGGATTTTCGTTGTTCATTCCGTGAAACTTGGGCATGTGATGGATGAGTGAGCTCCTTAGTTCGAACTGTCCGTCGGGCGGAAGCACTATGCACCATGGCTGGTTAACAGTGAGTGGGGCTGACATTTCGCGCACTGTCCTGCGCCTCGCGACTGGACGAACGGGTGGCGCAATGTATGGTTCAGCGGCCATCCGTGCGTCGTCCTCGCGCTGCACTTCCTCTCTGAATAGGGCTGCGCGGTTATGCGCCCTTGCTTCCTCTGGGGTTCTGTCTCCCAGGTTATCTCCAACCACACTGTTATCCTCCATGTCCTGATCCAAACTCAGAAACGAAATTAAATGGCAATGAAGTTGTTGCGTCTGTCAGTGCGCAACTAGAATCTGCGCAGCGCAACTGTTTCAAGGTTGCGCAGGCTGATGTAATTGTGCGCTGTCAGAAACAACAACGAGAAAACAAAACAAAGTAAAATAGCTAGTTACTAAAATGAGAAATGTAAGCTAGCTAAAACTTAGCTGTGTTGCTCCCCGGCAACGGCGCCAAAATTTGATCGCGCGTCGTTGTGCGCGTCAAATATAATTCCTTCCTCTCCCACTAGTACAGCGGTTAAGTAAGGGTCGATCTGCACAGGGAGCAAGCAGTAAGTCTCAGCCAGTAACCTACACTTAAGAAAACGGGGGTTGCGTGAGTGATTGGGGGTTTTGCGCGATGCGCGAATAACAGCGAATATCGTAACTCAGGGAATTGCACTAGACGTGCGCAAGCAGTAGAGATGAAGTACTATATTTATGAGAAGTATTGGGCAGACAATCCTCTATGAATGCATTCCTTATCATTGACTCTAAACACCTATAGTTTATGCTTTACTTGGGTTAGTGTCCGGTAAAGGCTTCCTAACACGTGCGCATGTTCCGTTCAAAGTTCATGTGCTATTAATCCTTAGAACTAGACTAAACAGCTGCGAATCCTGTCACAGTAGCAGCTGCCTATCCTAACTCGTTACTCCTAATTGTCACGGTAAGTTTGCGGTTCAAGGCTTCCCCTACTCATGCAACTAGTTTAACAGGTGACAAGCAAGCAACACAAGTAAGTTTGCGGTTCAAGGCTTCCCCTACTCATGCAACTAACTGTCTCAGCGCGCACAGAATTAATACAAGTAAATAAACTATGCATTAAGCTCAAGTCTCAAAGGTAATACATCATAGATTCATGCCCGACCAACACTAAGTGTTTAGCTAGACATGCTAGTGGTAAACATCATAAAATAGTAAATAACAACTACTGAATCCAAGAAAACGGTAGCAAACAGTGCGTGCAGTGTCTTCTCTTGGCTGGCGCAGTCGGCTGGCGCAACTCTCCTTGACAGGTCCGTGTGTTTTTCAGTTCTGCCGCGCAGTGCCTCTCGAATGTCACTGAGTGATGGTGTTCCGCCTCCTGAAACCCTAGACTTTCTTTGTTTAAATAGTGCCCCAGGAAGTTCATCTTTTGGCAACTTCCAAGTCTGGTCACTGGGACTTTGCGCCTGGCGCACAGCATTGATTGGCGCAATCGGGTAGCGCACCTCTGCTGTCCTTCGCCATTTCTTCTTTTGCTTGCGCCGCTAGCTCCACAGGCTGATCTTTCACTCCTAGAACGCTGCCTGTTAGCGCGTATCCGACTTAAGGACTCGTTCTGACCTGATATACAAAAATAGTGGAAACGAGTAATCTTGCCCATAAAATATTGCAAACAAGCATGGGTTTATGATCTAAATAACGTGTATAACTAGGCTCTATCAGCTGCCTTGAAGGAGGATTAGAAGTCTCAGAGTTCACATCTTCAGACATGCTTTCTAATTGTATATCTGGGTTTTCTGCTTCAGCACTTGCTGTAGCATCTTCTGGACCCACAGCTTGTTCACTTCTGTTCTGACTGACAGACACCTCCTCAAGATCAGAGTCTTCATCATCAGTGACAGTATCAGAGGGAGGCACTTCTTCAGCATCGTTGACAACAACATTTATGGATTCCATTACTGTATGTGTCCGCTGGTTGTAGACTCGATAAGCTCTGCTGTTTGTTGAGTAGCCCAAAAACAGACCAGAATCACTTTTTGGGTCAAGTTTCTGCCTATACTCCCGATCTCTTAGAATAAAACAGTCACTTCCAAAGACGTGAAAGTATTTAACCGTAGGCTTCTTCTGATTCCAGAGCTCATAGCAGGTCTGGCTGGTTCCTCTCCGTAAGGTGACTCTATTGATGATGTAACATGCGGTATTCATGGCCTCTGCCCAGAATTTCAGGGGAACCCTCTTAGCATGGATCATGACTCTGGCCATTTCTTGAATTGTTCGATTCTTTCGTTCCACTACACCATTCTGCTGAGGGGTAATGGGAGAAGAGTACTGATGTGAGATACCCCTTTGTCGATAGAAATCATCCATATCTTTGTTTTCAAATTCCCTGCCATGATCACTACGAATGCTGCTGATTCTGAGATTTTTCTCTTGCTCTAGATGAGACACCAGTGACACAATAACACTCACAATATCTGATTTTTCTCTGATAAAATCAATCCAGGTGAATCTGGAGTAGTCATCAACACAAACAAATGCATACCTTTTTCTGCCCAGACTCTCGACTTCCATTGGTCCCATCAGATCCATGTGAATCAACTGTAGAGGCCTGGTGGTACCAATATCTTTGACTCTTGGATGCGAAGCCTTCTTTTGTTTCCCAATCTGACAGTCTCCACAGATAGAGTCTGTCTCCCCTTTTAGCAGCGGTATTCCTCTGACTAGACCTTCTGTAGCAATTCTCTTCAGAGTTCTCAGGTTAACATGCCCCATCCTTCTGTGCCATAGAATCATTTCCTCGGCCTTTGTCAGCATACATTTCTGAACCGGTGAGTTTGAACTCACATTGAGAAGATAACAGTTACTTTTTGATCTGGCTCCTTCCATTATACATTTTCCAGATTTGTCGAGGACTTTGCATGAGTCTTTTGTAACTTTTACCTGTTTAGTCTCATCACACAGCTGACTAATGCTTATGAGATTTGCCTTTAGCCCTTCCACTAGAAGAACATTGCTCAGGCTCGGCATTCCTTCAACTGCCAAAGTTCCCTTTCCCAGAACTCTTCCTTTTAGGCCGTTACCAAACTTCACTCGTTGTTCCAGACAGGGTGAAATGTTTTTCAAGAAGGATCTGTCTCCTGTCATGTGTCCCGAACAACCACTGTCAAAGTACCAGCTTATCTTGTCCGAGGTGCTAGCTGTGCTGACAAGAGCGAGGAGCTGAGTCTGCGCATGATTCTGCCTGACAGGTTCCCTGGCTGAAACTATTCCGGCAAGAGCTGAGGAACAGTTTCTTTTTATGTGACCTTTGCGACCGCAGCTGTAACATTTTTTATACTTTGAAGCTCTCTTGTTACGGTGATACAGAGGTTGCGGTAGCAAGTCCTGGTTCAATCTTCCTTGTGTTTTTCTGCCTCTTCTGACTGACCTGTATCTGGCCAAGTTGCATTCATCTTCACTCAGATCTTTCTCGTCTTCACTTCCACTGGCAGAGAGAGCCCTCTTTTTCATCGGTTTGCTAGTGCAGTTGATTTGTCGATGACCGTAGCTGATAGAGCCTATTTATACGCATTGTTTGGATCATATCCCCGTGCTTGTTTGCATTATTTTATGTACAAGATTACTGGTTTCCAGTGTTTTTGTATTTCAGGGCAGAACAAGGGCCTAAGTCGGATACGCGCTAACAGGCAGCATTTAGGACGCGGAGCACACAGCCTGCGGAGCTAGCGGCGCAAACAGAAGAAATGGCGAGAGACAGCAGAGTTGCGCCGAACAATGCGCTAAGCAGTATGCCGTGCGCCAGGCGCAGAGTCCAGTATTTCCTAATCCTGACATGACCAGATTTGGAAGTTGCCAAGGATGGACCTCTCGAGCAGTATATAAAGGGGAGGAAGTCTAGGGTTTGAGACATCAATCAGGAGACACACAGAGAGGCAACACCCCACATCAGAGGGCCACGAGAGAGCGGCAATCTGGAAAACACACGGACTTGTTGAGAGGACTTGCGCCAGCCGACTGCGCCAGCCGAGAGACATACTGCACGCACTGTTTGCTACTTGTTTCTCAGATACATTAGACCTTATTTTACTATTCTATGATGTTTATCACTAGCATGTCTAGCTAAACGCTTAGTATCGGTTGGACATGAATCTATGAGTATTTCCTTTGAGACTTGCACTTAATGCATAACTTGCTTGCTTATATTAATTCTGTGCACATTACTGGCAGCTTGTTGCATGAGTAGGGGAAGCCTTGAACCGCAATCTTACTCTTGTTGCTTGTTGTTGTTTGTTAAACTAGTTGAATAGCCTGACGGTGCCAACTAGGAGTAACGCGCTAGGATAGGCAATTACTACCTTGATTGGATTCGTAGTTGTTTAAGTCTAGTGTAAGAATTAGTAGCACATGAACTTTGATCGGAACATGCGCACATGTTAGGAAGCCTTGATCGCAACTCGAGCTATAAACATTTATAGTCAATGATAAGGAATACACTCATAGAGGATTGTCTGCGCCGATACTTCTCATAGTCATAGTACTTAATCTCTACTGCCTGCGCACGTCTAGTGCAAGTTCCTGCGTTACGATACCACTGTTTACTCGCGCACTGCGCAACCCACTCACTCACCCCCCAATCTTCGTAAGTGTAGGTCACTGGCTAGAACTGAACTACTTGCTCCCTGTGGAGATCGACCCTTACTTAACCGCTGTACTAGTGGAAGAGGAAGGAATTAATTTGACGCGCACAACGACGCGCGATCAAATTTTGGTGCCGTTGCCGGGGAGCAACACAGCTAAGTTCTAGTTAGTTTACGTTTTTCCCTTTTAGTAACTAGTTATTTCTATTTGTTTTGTTTTTGTTGTTGTTTCTGACAGCGCGCAATCACCATCAGCCTGCGCAACCTTGAAACAGTTGCACTGCGCAGATTCTAGTTGCGCACTGACAGACGCAGCAGCATTAGTTATCTTTTAATTTCGTTTCCTTTGAGATTTAGAACAGGTCATGGAGGATAACAGTGTCGTTGGGGTTAACTTGGGGGACAGAACCCCGGAAGAAGCAAGGGCACATAACCGCGCAGCCCTATTCAGAGAAGAAGTGCAGCGCGAGGTTGAAGCAAGGATGGCCGCTGAATTGTACAATGCGCCACCCGCGCGACAAGCTGCGCGACGCAGAACAGTGCGCGAGATGTCAGCCCCTATCACTGTTAACCAGCCATGGTAAATCGTGCTTCCACCAGACGGTCATTTTGAGCTAAGGAGCTCGCTCATTCATCACATGCCCAAGTTCCACGGGATGAACAATGAAAATCCAGTCAAGCATGTGCGAGAGTTCCTAGTCATATGCGAGAACATGAAGACCGAAGGGGAGAGCGATGAGGCGCTGAAGATGAAGGCATTCCCATTTTCGTTGTGTGACACAGCCAGACATTGGTTGATGAACTTACCAGCCGGATCAATTCACACATGGGAGCAGCTGCAGAAGAAGTTCCTGGATAAATTCTATCCCGCGGCAAAGATCGCCCTACTCAGGAGGGAACTGGCCGCGCCAAGGCAGAGCGCAGGAGAGTCTCTGTCATAGTATTACGAGCGTTTCAGGGAGCTAGAGGCCAACTGCTACAATCATGGCCTACCCCAGAATGTGCTGATAGAGAACTTCCTAAATGGATTGCTGCCCATGGAGCTGAGATTATTGAACGCATGTGCAGGAGGCGACATTTGCAACATGTACCCAGAAGACGCGTGGCAGCTGATAGAAGACTCTGTTGGTCAGGTACGACATCAGCTAACCCTTGAAAATAGTCGTGCTCGTTCTATGCATCAGGTAGAAACAAGCGCTGAGATCAAGGAAATGTAGGCCATGCTGCAGAAGTTGATGAGTGCTCAGAGCGCACAACCAGTTGCGCCAAAGGTATGTGAATTCTGCAGGTCCACCGAACACAAGGCTGATGAATGTCCCACACTATTTGAGGAATCTGGAGATGTCAATGCTCTCGGAGGATGGGACAACAGAGGACCACCAAGGCAGAATCAGCCGCGTTTTGGACTGGCAGCAAATGGATTCAGATGGAAGGAGGAGAACAATTTCCATAGGCAGCCCACAGATCAGCGCGCGCCACAGCAGACGCAACAAGCTGCGCCCTACAATCCACCGCATCGCCGCACTGACGCACCAGCGCATAACAACCAGCAACCAAGGCGATCTTTGGAAGATATCGTGGGGCAGCTAGCAGACACAGTACGCAAGAATGACGAGAAGTATGACAAGAGGTTCGAGTCCATTGAAAAGCAGCTATCACAGATCGCAACCACGGTAAATGAGCTGAAAAAGAGCGATGGCAATCTGCCTTCGCAAGTGATTCAGAACCCCAAAGGAGGAGTCAATGCAGTGACACTGAGGACTGGGCGCACAATAGGAGCAGAACAGACTACGAAGGCGCCCGCGCAACCAGTTGCGCAAGTCCCGGATGCAGCAGAACTGAATGCGCAACCAGAGCAAGAAGCGCAACCAGAAATGCCAGCCACAAGCCAGCAGGGCGAAGCGCCAGGTATAACACAAATAAACGACAAGGGCACGAATCGCACTAATATACCTGCACCTTTTCCTGTGCAGGCACCATCGGCTAGAAAGGAAGCGCTGGACAAGGAGCTATACGAGTTATTCAGCAAGGTGGAAATCAACATTCCCCTTATCGAAGCAGTTCGGCAGATTCCCAGGTACGCTAAGTTTTTAAAGGAGCTGTTCACAAACAAGAGGAGGAAAGGCGAATGCGCGCAGGTAATGCTAAATGCGCAAGCCTCAGCCATCGTGCAACATAAGGTACCACCTAAGTGCCGAGACCCAGGTACATTCACTATCCCTTGCACTTTAGGTAAGACCACAGTGAGCAACTGCATGATTGACTTAGGCGCATCTATCACTTTGTTACCTTATTCCCTATATGCGACATTGCGCCTTGGACCACTAAAGCCTGCAGGTCTCACCATTCAGCTAGCAGATCGGTCTTGCAAACAACCTGCAGGCATGATAGAGGATGTTCTTGTGCGAGTAGGAGAGCTGGTGTTCCCAGCAGATTTTTATGTGCTAGAAATGGAGGGGGAATCAAGCACCAGCAGTGCGCAGATCCTACTGGGCAGACCTTTCCTTATGACCGCGCGCACGAAGATAGACGTGTGGAGGGGCACGCTCTCCATGGAGGTAGATGGCGAAGAGATCCATTTCAATATATTCAAGGGGATGCAGCACCCACACGAGGACGCCACAGTGCACGCGATGGACAGCATTGACGATTTAGTGTCAGATGCGCAATGTGCAAGCGCAACAATAGAACCAGAGCCACTGGCACAGACAGAGTTGGAGGAGCAGGAAGACGAGGAGCTGAGCAGTGCTGAACCAGAACTCAAACAGGTACATGATATAGTTCATATTTGCACTGCCAATAAAATCTTGCCCTCTATTGAACAGGCACCCAAGGTCGAGCTGAAGCAACTCCCAGAACACCTCAAATACATTTTCCTGGGAAATGAGGACACCCTGCCAATAATCATAAAGAAAGGATTAGAAGAGGAGCAGGAAGTGCGTTTACAGCAGGTGCTGCGCAGGAACCAGCGCGCTATAGGATGGACACTGGCAGATCTGCGTGGAGTGAGCCCAGACGTGTGCATGCACAGAATACTATTGGAAGATGGTGCCAAACCATCCAGGGAGGCTCAGCGCAGATTAAACCCAAATATGATGGAGGTAGTGCAGAAGGAGATCTTAAAGTTGCTTGACGCAGGAGTCATTTACCCCATCTCGGACAGCAAATGGGTCAGTCCAGTGCACGTTGTGCCTAAGAAGGGAGGAATCACAGTGGAAGAAAATGCGCAGGGCGAGCTTGTTCCCAAGCGCATACAGACTGGATGGCGCATGTGCATCGACTACAGGAAGCTTAACGCAGTCACGCGCAAGGACCATTTCCCACTACCGTTCATAGATCAGATGCTGGATCGATTAGCAGGTAAGCCTTATTTTTGTTTCTTGGACGGATATTCAGGGTACAACCAGATACCCATAGCTGCGGAGGATCAGGAGAAGACCACGTTCACCTGCCCGTTCGGTACATTTGCGTTTTGGCGCATGTCATTTGGGCTGTGCAACGCGCCAGGTACGTTCCAACGCCTTGTCATGAGCATTTTCTCTGATATGATTGGTATATGCATAGAAGTGTTCATGGATGACTTTACTGTATATGGAGGTACCTTTGATGCGTGTTTAACTCATCTAGATAAGGTCTTGGCGCGCTGCATTTCTAAGAACCTAGTGCTAAATTATGAAAAATGCCATTTCATGGTAACGCATGGTGTAGTGCTAGGACACATCATCTCAGAGGAGGGGATCAAGGTAGACAAAGCTAAGATAGACCTTATTTCTAATCTACCTTATGCCACTAGCGTGCGTGATGTGAAGTCATTCTTAGGACACGCTGGGTTTTACAGGCGTTTTATCAAAGACTTCTCTAAAATCTGTATTCCCCTGTCTAACCTCTTGCAAAAAGATGTGTGCTTCGATTTTACTGATGAGTGCATGGCCGCATTTGATAAGCTTAAGGAGGCGCTGACCAGTGCGCCAGTGATGCGCGCACCAGACTGGAACCTGCCATTTGAACTGATGTGCGACGCAAGCGATTATGCAGTAGGTGCAGTCCTGGGGTAGCGAGTGGACAAGAAACCGCACGCCATCTATTATGCATCGCGCACACTGGACGCTGCGCAGAGGAACTACACCACCACGGAGAAGGAGCTTCTGGCAATTGTGTTTGCGCTAGAGAAGTTCCGTGCATACGTTCTAGGCGCCAGGGTCATCATATACACAGACCACGCAGCCATCCGTTACCTGATGTCCAAGAAGGAAACTAAGCCGCGCCTGATGCGCTGGGTGCTCCTACTGCAGGAATTCGACCTGGAGATCAAAGACAAGAAGGGCACGGAGAACACGGTTGCGGACCACCTGAGCAGGATCGTGAAGAAGGAGGAGCCAGGGCAGATCACTGAGACATTTCCTGACGAGCATCTGATGGCGCTGACAGGTAAAGTACCATGGTATGCGCACATTGCGAATTACCTGGTCACAGGTACGTTCCCTCCGCATTTCAATAAAACGCAGTGCATGAGATTGAAACATGAGTCCAAGCATTATCTTTGGGATGATCCTTATATGCTCAGAATAGGACCTGATCAGATGTTAAGGCGCTGCGTGCCTGACCATGAATTTAACTCTGTTTTGATGTTTTGTCATGCGCACGCATGTGGGGGACACTTTGGTCCGAAGCGCACCAGCAGGAAGGTCCTGGACTGCGGATTTTATTGGCCGCACCTGTTTAGAGACGCATATGACTATTGCTGGAATTGTGACAGGTGCCAGCGTACAGGAGGCATATCAGCGCGCAACGAGATGCCGCAGACGCCAATTCTAGTGGATGAAGTGTTTGATTTATGGGGAATTGACTTCATGGGGCCATTTCCTCCGTCTGCAAGATACGAGTACATATTGGTCGCGGTGGATTACGTCTCCAAATGGGTCGAAGCTAAGGCCACACGGAAGGATGATGGTAAGACGGTCGCTGAGTTTCTGAAAACTAACATCTTTTGCAGGTACGGGGTGCCTAAGGCAATCATCAGCGACCAGGGGACGCACTTTTGCAACAGGATCGTGGCGCAAGTTTTCAAGCATTACGGAGTGCGCCACAAGACGTCCACTGCTTATCATCCTCAGACAAATGGACAGGCCGAGGTCTCCAACCGAGAGATCAAGCGCATTCTGGAGAAGACTGTGAGACCATCGCGCAAGGATTGGAGCCAGCGCCTGGACGATGCGCTGTGGGCATACCGCACTGCACATAAGACGCCAATCGGGACTTCACCGTTTCGGTTGGTCTACGGAAAAGCATGCCACCTGCCAGTAGAGCTAGAGCACAAAGCATATTGGGCCTTACGCATTTGCAACCTGAACCTGGATGAGGCCGGCAAGGAGCGCGCGTTTGAGCTCAGCGAGTTAGAAGAGCTGCGCCTGGATGCCTATGAGGGACTGCGCGATTACAAGGAGCGGACAAAGGCATTTCATGACAAGCATATCCTCAGACGCACTTTTGCGCCAGGAGACCAGGTATTATTATTCTCATCACGCCTGAAGCTTATGCCTGGAAAGCTGCGCAGCAAATGGACTGGACCGTACACAGTCACCAAGGTCTTCCTCTATGGAACAATCGAATTAGAAAACGAGCACCGGCATCGTTTTCAGGTGAATGGGCAGAGAGTCAAACGGTATCTCGGAGAACCTTGGGATGGTACAACGCGCGACATTGAGTTGGCAGAACCAGTAATAACAGATGCGCCAACTGCCGCGCCAGAGGCACCACCAGATGCACCAGAGGGAGAACTGGAGACTATTGCTCACATTTCTTCTTCCTCTTCATCTACCCTCGTTACTGCAGACTTCTCACATATTATCCATGCTGACTATCCTTCTCACCCTTTGCGCAGGACCAAGAAGAACACAACACATGCACAAGCGCAGAGTCACTCAGGAGCAAGAGTGGGGGAGGTCACTGGCACGCATTTTGGCACGTAACGAGGTACAGTCGAGCCAACGACGTTAAACAAAGGCACTTGTCGGGAGGTAACCCGACTCATTTTTACATGTTTTTCTTTTAGTTTTTCTAGTGTCTTTTAGTTAGTTTAGGACTTGTAGTTTTTAGTCAAGCAGCAGTGCGCAGGTCCGTGCGCACTACAGTGCGCAGGACAGCTGCGCCAGCCAGAGGGGTATATAAGGGCAGGACTTAGAAATTTTCAGCACTTTTTCTCATTCGACCGTTGCCAGCAGCTCCCGTCTTCGCGCCTCCACCAGCTGTCCGGCGCTCAGTCCAGCATCAGTTTAGATAGATTCGGGTACCACACGGTCGCACTACCCCCAGGTAACCTTTCCCCCAGATCTGAGCACGATTCCAGTAAGGTTTTGTACGGAGGAGTGCTCTAGGGTTTTGAAATCGCACCAGGATAGAGTGCGCCGATTGGAGTGGTGTTTAGAGGGTTTTGTAGGCGGGCAGTAGGCGCTCCTTTGGTGAAAGTTTCAGTGCATTCGAAGGAGTTTGGATTTTTGGACATGTTTATGGAGTGTTGACCAGCGTTGACCCGAGCACCCCAGCCACAATGCAGCCTGCCGCGGACCAAGAGACCCCAGCTGTTTTTGCCAACAGGAACGCAGCATTTCTGAGGCAGGACATGTACGGGACTCCGTACATTAGCAGGGACTTCCTGCGCGAGGTCGGTCTGGAGGACCTCGTTGTGGAGAGGCTGGCGTTAGCAGGATGGGAGGCGTTGTTGGAACTCAACAGCGCATCAGACAAGGAGGATACGTGCGAATTTTTAGCGTCGCTAGAGGCGGACAACCGGGAGATCAGGTACAGACATAGGGGCGTCTGGTACATTGCCTCAACTAAGAGGCTGAAGCGCACACTGAGGTGCGCGAAGGTGCGCGAGGAGGACTTGGACACGCACACCAATCAGGAGGCTTGGCGCGAGATGGCGACCGGGCCAGTCTTTGCCGCGGGGCGCAGGAGGGGACGCGAGCTGCGTGACCCATGGATGTTCTACCTGTGGCGCCTGGTCGCTTATGCAGGGGCTGTATTACGGTAGGAGGGTGCCATTTGTTTCGGACATGGTGGTCCACTGGAGCCGGGTCAGCGCGAGGGGACCGCTGACCTGCGGAGGGATAATTACGCACCTGCTACGGGCGTTACATGGAGAGCCCGAGGTGCCAGAGCACACAATGGTACCGGCTGTCCCGCTGGACCGCGCCCACATGCTGCAGATCAGGGCGGTAGCTGTGAAGGATGATGGCACATTGGAATGGTGCTACCGTCTGCAGCCGACCAGAGTGCCGCGGCCAAGAGCAGAAAGCAGTGCGCAGGGCGCAGCGGCCGCGCAGGAGATGGAGGACGACGAGGCCCCAGAGCCAGTTGTGCCTCCAGTCCGGCGCGCGAGGACCTGGTGTTTTTGTATTCCAGGGCAAAACGAGGGCCTAAGTCGGATACGTGCTAATAGGCGCGTTTAAGGAGCGCAACACACAGCCTGTGGAGCTAGCAGCGCAAACAGGATATGTGAGTGCATATTTGGCATTGGACAAAACTGTACAACTCAGATGTTCAAGATGTTGTCCAAGCAACCTGTGCAGCATATCTGGAAAAAATTTGGCAGTCCGAAAAAATAGGAGATTACAACAAACCAGAAGATAAAGCTGCAGATTTATAAGGAGATTACAACAAACAGGAATCAGGTGCAACAAACAAATCCAAGTCAACATCAAATCTCAACAAACTATTCAAAGGATATTCAAAGGAATAAATCTCAACAATCTTTGTGGATTTGGTGGCTGCAATTCAATATAAATATGAGCATCACACAGCTATGAAGAGGGGCTTCCTGTGAGAGATACCGTGAGCTGAAACCGGAGAGATTGTCTAAGGCATCCAATCTTGATCTATCAACAACAACAAGAAAGTCACTTCGGGAGAAGGGCTGTGACAGTGGGAAGTGACGGGAGGTCTCACATTCAGGGGGAGCCTGAGTGTCGATCACTAGTAGATGAGTAGAGGTTAGAATAGGGAGGGAGTCCGTGGTTCTGTAACGTCCTTGTACTTGATCGTAAACTAGTGAATCGGTTCCCACGGGCTTGGGATAAGCTCCCCAGACGTAGGCTGGTTTAGCCGAACTGGGTCACCATCTTTGTGTCCTTAGGAGTAGCTTTTATTTCTGTCATTTTTATTCCGCTGCGTAACTTGTTCAAGGAAGAAGTCTGAACAACAAGTTGGACAAGTTCTCATCATCCTGCACACAGCAATTTCAATTGGTATCAGAGCAAGCGTGCTCGACGTACAGAGTTAAATCTTGGGAAAAGACCGCAGGAAATATGAGTATGAAGGAGGGACAAAGCATAGCACGACCCCCACTGTTGGATGAAGACAATTACGGCTACTGGAAAGCAAAGATGAAAGGATTAAAAGCTGAGGCAGCAGACTATGATAGTGGAGAAGAAATCTCAGAAGCAATGGATCTCTTGAGTAAGAAGTTTGAAAAGTTCATGAACAAGTTGAACAAGAAAATGGTGGGACAGTCTACTCAGTACAACGGCCAGTACAGATCCAGAGGAAATTCCCAGACTACAGGCAGACAGCTGGACTCAAAGGAACAAAGTCATCCTAAGGGGATTCAATGCAGAGAATGCGAGGGATACGGTCACATTCAGGCAGAGTGTGCAAATACTCGAAAAAGGAACAAGTCCTTGACAGCTACATGGAGTGATGAAGATTCTGAAGAGGATATGCCTGAGGAGAACAACAACATTGTGGCCCTGACCTCTAAAATTTCAGAAACCTGGTCTCCTGGCTCAAAAGTGCGTCTGAGGATATTTTTGTCATGAAATGCCTTTGTGCGCGCCTTGTAATCGCGCAGTCCCTCATATGCATCCAGGCGCAGCTCTTCTAATTCGCTTAGCTCAAATGCGCGCTCCTTACCAGCCTCCTCTAGGTTCAGGTTGCAAACGCGCAATGCCCAGTATGCTTTGTGCTCTAACTCCACTGGCAGGTGGCACACTTTTCAATAAACCAACCGAAACGGTGAAGTTCCAATTGGTGTCTTATGTGCGGTTCGGTATGCCCACAGCGCATCATCCAGGCGCTGGCTCCAGTCTTTGCGCGATGGTCTCACAGTTTTCTCCACGATACGCTTGATCTCTCTGTTGGAAACCTCGGCCTGTCCATTCGTCTGAGGGTGCGCGGTGGACGTCTTGTGGCGCACTCCATAATGCTTGAATACCTGCGCCACTATCCTGTTGCAAAAATGCGTCCCTTGGTCGCTTATGACTGCCTTAGGCACTCCGTACCTGCAGAAAATGTTAGTTCTCAAAAAGTCGGCGACCGTCTTACCATCATCCTTCCTGGTAGCCTTGGCCTCAATCCATTTGGAGACATAATCTACCGCGACCAATATGTACTCATATCCGGAAGATGGAGGAAATGGCCCCATGAAGTCAATCCCCCAAATATCGAATACTTCATCCACTAGAATTGGCGTCTGCGGCATCTCATTGCGCGCGGATATGCCTCCTGTGCGCTGGCACCTGTCACAGTTCCTGCAGTAGTTATACGAGTCACTAAACAAGTGCGGCCAATAAAATCCGCATTCCAGGATCTTTCTACTCGTGCGCTTTGGACCAAAGTGTCCTCCACATGCGTGCGCATGACAAAACATCAAAACAGAGTTAGTTTCATGGTCAGGCACGCAGCGTCTCAATATCTGATCAGGTCCTATTTTGAGCATATAAGGATCGTCCCAAATGTAATGCTTGGACTCATGTTTTAATCTCATGCATTGGGTTTTAGTGAAATGAGGAGGAAACGTACCTGTGACCAAGTAATTCGCAATGTGTGCATACCATGGTACCTTACCTATCAGCGCCATCAGATGCTCGTCAGGGAATGTCTCTATGATCCTCCCTGGCTCCTCTGCTTTCACGATCCTGCTCAGGTGGTCAGCGGCTGTCTTCTCCGTGCCCTTCTTATCTTTGATTTCCAAGTCAAATTCCTGAAGTAGGAGCACCCAGCGCATCAGGCGCGGCTTAGTCTCCTTCTTGGACATTAGGTAACGGATTGCTGCATGGTCTGTGTAGACGATGACTCTGGCGCCAAGAACATATGCGCGGAACTTCTCCAGTGCAAACACGATTGCCAGAAGCTCCTTCTCCGTAGTGGTGTAGTTCCTCTGCGCAGCGTCCAGTGTGCGCGATGCATAATAAATGGCGTGCGGCTTCTTGTCCACTCGCTGTCCTAGGACTGCACCTACTGCATAGTCGCTTGCGTCGCACATCAGTTCAAATGGCAGGTTCCATTCTGGCACGCGCATCACTGGCGCACTTGTCAGCGCCTCCTTTAGCTTGTCAAACGCGGCCCTGCACTCATCAGTAAATTCGAAACACACATCCTTTTGCAAGAGGTTAGACAGGGGTATACAAATCTTAGAAAAATCTTTTATGAAGCGCCTGTAAAACCCAGCATGCCCAAGGAATGATTTCACATCGCGCACGTTAGTGGAATAAGGCAGATTGGAAATAAGATCTATCTTGGCCTTATCTACCTTGATCCCCTCCTGCGAGATAATATGTCCTAGTACTACACCATGCGATACCATGAAATGACATTTTTCATAATTGAGCACTAGGTTTTTCGAAATGCAGCGCGCTAAGACCTTATCAAGATGAGTTAAGCATGCGTCAAAGGTACCTCCATATACAGTAAAATCATCCATGAACACTTCTATGCATATACCAATCATATCAGAAAAAATGCTCATGACTAGACGTTGGAACGTACCTGGCGCGTTACACAGCCCAAATGACATGCGCCGAAACGCAAACGTACCAAATGGGCAGGTGAACGTGGTCTTCTCTTGATCCTCCGCAGCTATGGGTATCTGATTGTACCCTGAGTATCCGTCCAAGAAACAAAAGTAGGGCTTCCCCGCTAATCGATCTAGCATCTGGTCTATAAAGGGTAGCGGGAAATGGTCCTTTCGCGTGACTGCGTTAAGCTTCCTGTAGTCGATGCACATGCGCCATCCAGTTTGCATGCGCTTGGGAACTAGCTCGCCCTGCGCATTCTCCTCTACTGTGATTCCTCCTTTCTTCGGCACAACGTGCACTGGACTTACCCATTTGCTGTCCGAGATGGGGTAAATGACTCCTGCGTCAAGCAGCTTCAGGATCTCTTTCTGCACCACCTCCATCATGTTCGGGTTCAATCTGCGCTGAGGCTCCCTGGATGGTTTGGCACCATCTTCCAATAGAATCCTATGCATGCATACGTTCGGGCTTAGTCCGCGCAGGTCAGCAAGTGTCCATCCTATAGCGCGCTGGTTCTTGCGCAGCATCTGCTGTAATCGTGCATCCTGCTCCTCTTCCAATCCTTTCTTTATGATTACTGGCAGGGTGTCCTTATTTCCCAAAAATATGTATTTGAGGTGCTCTGGGAGTTGCTTCAGCTCGACTTTGGGTGCCTGTTCAATAGAGGGCAAGATCTTATTAGCAGTGCAGACAGTAACTATGTCATGTACCTGTCTGGATACTGGTTCAGCACTGCTCAGCTCATCCTCTTGCGCCTCCAACTCTGCCTGTGCCAGTGTCTCAGGTTCTTCTGTTGCGCTCGCACATTGCACATCTGCAACCAAGTCATCTATGCTGTCCATCGCGTGCACTGTGGCGTCTTCATGAGGGTGCTGCATCCCTTTGAATATATTAAAATGAATTTCCTCGTCATCAACCTCCATAGAGAGCGTGCCCCTCCACACGTCTATCTTGGTGCGCGCTGTCATCAGAAATGGTCTGCCCAGTAGGATCTGCGCACTGCCTTTGCTCGACTCACCCTCCATTTCTAGGACATAGAAATCTGCTGGGAACACCAGCTCTCCTACTTGGACAAGGACGTCCTCGATCATGCCCGTCGGTTGCTTGCACGACCGATCTGCTAGCTGAATGGTGAGACCTGTAGGCTTTAGTTGTCCAAGGCGCAATGATGCATATAGGGAATAGGGTAGCACTTTTATAGATGCGCCTAAGTCAATCATGCAATTGCTCACTGTGGTCTTACCTAAAGTGCAAGGGATGGTAAACGTACCTGGGTCTCGGCATTTAGGTGGTACCTTATGTTGCACGATTGCTGACACTTGCGCATTTAGCATTACCTGTGCGCACTCACCTTTCCTCCTCTTGTTTGTGCACAGCTCCTTTAAAAACTTAGCGTACCTAGGAATCTGCCGAACTGCTTCAATAAGTGGAATGTTTATTTCCACCTTACTGAATAACTCGTAGAGCTCCTTATCAAGCGCTTCCTTCCTAGCCGATGGTGCCTGTACAGGGAAAGGTGCAGGTATGTTAGTACGATTCATGCCTTTGTCTTTTGATTGCGCCATACCATGCGCCTCGCCCTGCTGGCCTCTAGCTGGCGCTTCTGGTTGTGCATCTTGCTCTGGTTGCGCATTCTGCTCTGTTGGATCTGGGACTTGCGCAGCTGGTTGCGCGGGCACCTTTGCGGTCTGCTCTGTTCCTACCGTGCGCCCAGTCCTCAGTGTTACTGCGTTGACTCCTCCCTTGGGATTCTGGATTACTTGTGAAGGCAGGTTGCCATCGCTCTTTTTCAGCTCATACACCGTGGTAGCAATCTGTGATAGCTGCTTCTCAATGGACTCGAACCTCTTGTCATACTTCTCATCATTTTTGCGCACTGTGTCTGCTAGCTACCCCACGATATCTTCTAAGGATCGCCTCGGTTGCTGGTTGTTCTGCGCTGGTGCGTCAGTGCGGCGATGCGGTGGATTGTAGGGCGCAGCTTGTTGCGTCTGCTGTGGTGCGCGCTGGTCCGCGGACTGCCTCTGGAAATTGTTTTCCTCCTTCCATCTGAACCCATTTGCGGCTAGTCCAAAACGCGGCTGATTCTGCCTATGCGGCCCTCTATTATCCCATTCTCCAAGAGCATTGACATCTTCTGATTCCTCGAAAAGTGTGGGACACGCATCGGTTTTGTGCTCAGTGGATGTGCAGAACTCGCATGCCTTTGGCGCAGCTGGTTGCGCTACTGCGCATGCATCAACTTCTGCAGCATGGCCTTCATTTCCTTTATCTCAGCGCTTGTTTCTACCTGATGCACAGAACGAGCACGACTATTTTCAAGTGTTAGCTGATGTCTTACCTGTCCAGCGGAGTCTTCTATCAGCTGCCACGCGTCTTCTGGGTACATGTTGCAAATGTCGCCTCCTGCGCATGCATTCAATAATCTCAGCTCCATGGGCAGCAATCCATTCAGGAAATTCTCTATCAGCACATTTTGGGGCAGGCCGTGATTGTAGCAGTTGGCCTCCAGCTCCCTGAAACGCTCGTAATACTCTGACAGCGACTCTCCTGCGCTTTGCCTAGGTGCGGCCAGCTCCCTCCTGAGTAGCGCGATCTTTGCTGCGGGATAGAATTTGTCCAAGAACTTCTTCTGCAGCTGCTCCCATTTGTGAATTGATCCTGCTGGTAAGTTCATCAGCCAATGCCTGGCCGTGTCACACAGTGAAAATGGGAACGCTTTCATCTTTAGCGCTTCGTCTCTCTCCCCGTCGGCCTTCATGTTCTCGCAAATGACTAGGAATTCTCGCACATGCTTGACTGGGTTCTCGTTGTTCATCCCGTGGAACTTGGGCATATGATGGATGAGCGAGCTCCTTAGCTCAAAATGACCGTCTGGTGGGAGCACTATGCACCATGGCTGGTTAACCGTGATTGGGGCTGACATCTCGCGCACTGTTCTGCGTCGCGCGGCTTGTCGCGCGGGTGGCACATTGTACACTTCAGCGGCCATCCTTGCTTCAACCTCGCGCTGCACTTCCTCCCTGAATAGGGCTGCGCGGTAATGTGCCCTCGCATCCTCTCGGGTTCTGTCTCCTAAGTTGTCCCCAACGACACTGTTATCCTCCATGACCTGTTCTAAATCTCAAAGAAAACGAAATTAAAAGACAACTAAGCTGTCGCGTCTGTCAGTGCGCAACTAGAATCTGCGCAGCGCAACTGTTTCAAGGTTGCGCAGGCTGATGTTGATTGCGCGCTGTCAGAAACAACAACGACAATAAAGCAAATAGAAATAAAATGACTAACTATTGTAAAAGGAAATTTAAGCTAATTAAAGCTTATCTGTGTTGCTCCCCGGCAATGGCGCCAAAATTTGATAGCGCGCGTCGTTGTGAGCGTTCAAATTAAATCCTTCTCCACTTAGTACAGCGGCTAAGTCAGGGTCAAATCCACAGGGAGCAAGTAGATTAGCTTTAACTAGTAACTTGCACTTACGAAAACTGGGGGTGTGAGTGATTGGGTTGCGCAAGTGCGCGAGTAAATAGTAGTTAACGCAGGAATTGCACTAGACGTGCACAGGCAGTAGAGATTAAGTACTATGACTATGAAAAGTATCGGCGCAGACAATCCTCTATGAGTGTATTCCTTTTCATCGACTCTAAACGTCTATAGTTTGATTTACTGAAGTTAGTGTCCGGTCAAGGCTTCCTAACTTATGCGCATGTTCTGATCAAAGTTCATGAGCTAGTAATTCTTAAGACTAGTCTAAGCAGCTACGAATCCTGTCACAGTAGCAACTGATTATCCTAGCGCGTTACTCCTAGTTGTCACTGTCAAGCTATTCAACTAGTTTAACATATAACAAACAAGTAGCAAGAGTAAGATTGCGGTTCAAGGCTTCCCCTACTCATGCAACTAGCTGTCAACCGTGTGCACAGAATTAATACAAGCAAACAAACTATGCATTAAGCACAAGTCTCAAAGGAAATACTCATAGAATCATGCCCAACCGATACCAAGCGTTTAGCTAGACATGCTAGTAGTAAACATCATAGAAACAGTAAATAATATCTAAAGTATCCAAGAAAACAGCAACAAGCAGGTGCGTGCAGGTTGTAGAGTCTCGGCCGGCGTAGTCGGCTAGCGCAGGTCCTCTCAGTAGGCTCGTGTGTTTTTCTGTTCTGCCGCTCTCTCGTGTGCTGTGGTCCTCTCTTGGCGCTATTGATGCTCTGTTTGATTATTGATAAACCCTAGCCTTCCTCTCTTTATATACTGCTCATGAGGCCCAACCTTGGTAACTTCCAAATCTGATGGTGTCAAGATTTGGGAACACCACTATTCTGCGCATGGCGCACTGCACCTTGGTTAGCTCAATCGGTCTGCGCACCGTAGTCGACTCTGCCACTTCCTATTCTGTTTGTGCTGCTAGCTCCGCAGGCTGTGTGTTGCGCTCCTTAAACGCTGCCTGTTAGCGCGTATCCGACTTAGGCCCTCGTCTCGCCCTGAAATACAAAAACACTGGAAACCAGTAATCTTGTACACAAAATAATGCAAACAAGCATAGGGTTAGGATCTAAATAGTGTGTATAAATAGGCTCTATCAAATTTGATAGCGCGCGTCGTTGTGCGCGTTCAAATTAATTCCTTCCTTCTCCACTTAGTACAGCGGCTAAGTCAGGGTCGAATCCACAGGGAGCAAGCAGATTAGCTTTAACTAGTAACCTGCACTTACGAAAACTGGGGGGTGTGAGTGATTGGGTTGCGCAAGTGCGCGAGTAAACAGTAGTTAACGCAGGAATTGCACTAGACGTGCGCAGGCAGTAGAGATTAAGTACTATGACTATGAAAAGTATCGGCGCAGACAATCCTCTATGAATATATTCCTTATCATCGATTCTAAACGTCTATAGTTCGGTTTACTAATGTTAGTGTCCGATCAAGGCTTCCTAACATGTGCGCATGTTCCGATCAAAGTTCATGAGCTATTAATTCTTAAGACTAGTCTAAGCAGCTACGAATCCTGTCACAGTAGCAACTGATTATCCTAGCGCGTTACTCCTAGTTGTCACCGTCAAGCTATTCAACTAGTTTAACATATAACAAACAAGTAGCAAGAGTAAGATTGCGGTTCAAGGCTTCCCCTACTCATGCAACTAGCTGTAAACCGTGTGCACAGAATTAATACAAGAAAACAAACTATGCATTAAGCACAAGTCTCAAAAGAAATACTCATAGAATCATGCCTAACCGATACCAAGCGTTTAGCTAGACATGCTAGTAGTAAACATCATAGAAACAGTAAATAATATCTAAAGTATCCAAGAAAACAGCAACAAGCAGGTGCGTGCAGGTTGCAGAGTCTCGGCTAGCGTAGTTGGCTAGCGCAGGTCCTCTCAGTAGGCTCGTGTGTTTTTCTGTTCTGCCGCTCTCTCGTGTGCTGTGGTCCTCTTTTGGTGCTATTGATGCTCTATTTTTTTTTATGATTCATAAACCCTAGCCTTCCTCTCTTTATATACTGCTCATGAGGCCCAACCTTGGTAACTTCCAAATCTGATGGTGTCAAGATTTGGAAACACCACTATCTGCGCATGGCGCACTGCACCTTGGTTAGCACAATCGGTCTGCGCACCGTAGTCGAGTCTTCCACTTCCTATTCTGTTTGCGCTGCTAGCTCCGCAGGCTGTGTGTTGCGCTCCTTAAACGCTGCCTGTTAGCGCGTATCCGACTTAGGCCCTCGTCTCGCCCTGAAATACAAAAACACTGGAAACTAGTAATCTTGTACACAAAATAATGCAAACAAGCATAGGGTTAGGATCTAAATAGTGTGTATAAATAGGCTCTATCAAGGGCTTAAGTCGGATACGTGCTAATAGGCGCGTTTAAGGAGCGCAACACACAGCCTGCGGAGCTAGCAACGCAAACATGATAGATTCAGACTGCGGTGCGCAGACACTGCGGTGCGCAGACCGACTGCGCGAACCAATGTGCGCAGTGCACCATGCGCAGGATAGTGGTGTGTCCAAATCTTGACACCATAGGATTTGGAAGTTGCCAACACTGTCCTTGGGCCTCAGGAGCAGTATATAAAGAGAGGAAGGCTAGGGTTGGAAAAAAAATCACAGAGACACACGAAGACGGAGGAGAGAGAGCCAGAACTGAAAAACACACGAGCTGCTGCGAGGACCTGCGCTAGCCGACTGCGCGAGTCGAGACACAGCAACCTGCACGCACCTGCTTGTTACTGTTTCCTTGGATACTTTAGCTGTTATTTACTATTTCTATGATGTTTACTACTAGCATGTCTAGCTAAACGCTTTGTATCGGTTGGGCATGATTCTATGAGTATTTCCTTTGAGACTTGTGCTTAATGCATAGTTTGTTTGCGTGTATTAATTCTGTGCACACGGTTGACAGCTAGTTGCATGAGTAGGGGAAGCCTTGAACCGCAATCTTACTCATACTACTTGTCTGTTATATGTTAAACCAGTTGGTAGTTTGACGGTGACAACTAGGAGTAACGCGCTAGGATAATCAGCTGCTACTGTGACAGGATTCGTAGCTGCTTAGACTAGTATTTAGAATTAATAGCTCATGAACTTTGATCGGAACATGCGCACAAGTTAGGAAGCCTTGACCGGACACTAACTTTAGTAAATCAAACTATAGACGTTTAAAGTCGATGATAAGGAATACATTCATAGAGGATTGTCTGCACCGATACTTTTCATAGTCATAGTACTTAATCTCTACTGCCTGCGCACGTCTCGTGCAAATTCTGCTTTCACTACTGTTTATTCGCGCACCTGCGCAACCCAACCACTCACAACCCAATTTTCGTTAAGTTGTAGGTTACTAGTTAGAACGATTCTGCTTGCTCCTTGTGGGATCGACCCTGATTTAGCCGCTATACTAAGTGGAGAAGGAAGGATTAATTTGACGCGTACAACGACGCGCGATCAGTGCTCCTCTCGTCGCTAGTTTCCATACTGCAGATATGTCGATTCTTAGGAATAGCTTAATCGCCAGTCATTTGGATATATTTCGCAGCTTCGTGAATTAGTATGAATTTCTGAATCGAAAGAGTTGTGAGCATGTTGGCAGAGAACGGACTTACTTTGATGTTTTTATCAGTGCAGAATTTGAGAAAAATTTTCCAAAACTGCCACACTTCTGAACTTACTTCCCTAAGTTTCACCTTTCTCACAAACTGCTACTGGGAGTAGTGGTTTGTCAATTTTTATAATTTCAAATGTTGATTGGGCGAAGAGTTGGCGGTGATGTGTACAAAAAACTACAAACCGCTACTCCCAGTAGCGATTTTTTTTGTTCCAAAATCAGTAGCCACTGGTTTGTAAATAATAGACAAACCGCTACTGGAAATGTGTGTTGTCCTTAGGAATTATCCCATTGATTTCGCTAGCAATGAATGACTTGTTGAAATGTCTGTTGTCCTTAGGAATGATGTCTTTCTCGTAAGAGTGTGCTTCTTCGTATCTAGTAATCTCCACATAGCGCCTTTGGATTTTTAACGGCTCGAACGTGCCACGCACATTTACTAGCTCCATATCTACAATGTAGTATAAGTCTAGACACATCTGACTTACGTGTAATATTCAACTCTATTCAAGATTGAATATTTCTGACATGCATCTATGACATCCTAATTTGATGCTAACAACATCCCCCTACAAAGTGAATTCATAGAAAATTCACTATTTCCCACCCTGTTCGTCAACGTCCATAACTGTTGCAGACTTCTGAACTGGAGGCTTATCCAAGAGCTTCTTCTTTTCTCCGCCTCTTTTTGGCACTTGGAGCTTTTCACCTGGATGCTCTGCGAATACATATAGGAGCGAATTAGGAATTCAAAACATAAATTTCAAATAATTAGAAACCTCAATCAGACTCTCGGATCTTGCTGATTTCTTCTCTCCAAAAGATCTAGAACTTATCTGCCTCGTCATTCATGACCTCTCACACATGCTCTGCCTCAGACTTTGCTTCACCCAACATGAGAGACAGACATCAGACTCTCTACCTCTAGATGCTTAACCAGTTTATCAGTTCCTTAAGCATTGTTCCAGAACTGGTCAAGCATTTATGAACCTGGCTAAGTGTCAACAACACATAGACCCAAGGTGAGTCTAAGTGTTTCAAACTGAGCATCGTTCAAGGCATCAGTGAAAATATCTGCTAGCTGATCTTCTGTTCAACCAACTCACAAATGAAGTGACGCTTGATGTCTTTTGAAATGTTGATTGTGCTCAAGTTGTCACAGAATACAGTCATCTCCCTCTATTTCAGACCATACTCTTCCAGCATCTGTTTCACAATTGCCAAGTGACTTTCTTTGGGGTTAGCCTGGTACCTAGTACATTCTCCAACAGCATAACAAATGTCGTCGAGTAGGCTACTGATCATGCTCCTGTACAGGGTTTGTTGCAAACTGACTCCAGATTCATCTTTTGTGATTTTTACATGTGTAACGGCAGGAGTGTGCTGATGGCTGGCATTTTCCAAACTGAACTTCTTCACCAAGTTCCTGGCATACTTGCTCTATGTCACAAATATTCCATCTGAAGATACTTGCAGACCAAGAAAATAGATCATCTCACCCACCATATTCACCTGTAATTCACTATGCATCTATCCAACAAACTGATCCACCAACTACTATGATCGAGATCCAAATACTATGTCGTCTACATAGATTTGTCCAAATAGAGTCTTGTCTTCTCCCCCTCACACATAGCCATGTTGAACGAGGAATACCGTGAGACGTTCATATCATGCTTTGAGCGCCTGTTCTAGTCCGTATAGGGCCTTGAGATTCAAGTGTCCCAGCCGTTTGTGCCACAGATTCAATTTATCCTGCTTAGACAGAAAACAGTGAGCTTTAATAGACTCCGTGTTAGAACTCAGTAGATAGAAGTTATTTGATGAAAGATTTCCTCTCATAACATACTTCCCTTCATTGTTGATGACTTGACATAAATCCTTTGTAAATCGGACATTCAGCTTTTCATCACATAGTTGGCTTATGCGTAACAGATTAGCTTGAAGGCCTTCCACAAGTAGCACCTTTTCGATTAGAGGCATCCCATGAGCTGATAATGTACCTTGACCAATGACCTTTCCTTTTGTCCCATCACCAAATGTAACAAATCTCCCATCCAGGTTCTATACATCGGTCAGATAGCTGGCTTCTCCTGTCATGTAGACTGAGCAGCAACTGTCAAAGTACCACCAGTCCTTCTCATGGTTAGAAGAAGAACTATATGCGACATAGCAATTGTTGTTCAAAGGTTTTGAGAGAGGCACAGATCTTTATAGATGATATTTTGCAAGGAACATGGGGCAGTTTCTCTAGATGTGACCTTGAGTGTTGCAAAAATGGCAGATACTCTTGTCTTTTGTCCAACCATATTAGGTCTGTGACTGAGATAAACACTGTTAGCATAATAAAGGCTTTTAGCTTGAACAAACACAGTCTTACCATAAGTCTTCTGATTCTCATAGCCCAACCCAGGGCTCCCATGATTCAAACGTTGAGCGACTAAGATGTTGTTGAGCTTCTCTGTCCCATTATTCATCATGCTAACATATTTTCTTTCTATTGACAGTTCTATCACAACCTGTAAGTGTTCCAGTTTCTCCCTTTCAAGTTCTGTTTGCATCCATTTTTAACTGATTCTGACAGTTCGTATTTCTCATCCTTTAGGCTCACAACTTGCTTGCTCAGTTTGAAATTTGCTTTAACTGCCTCTCCCCACTATTCATACAGGGCTTTTATTTCGCTGCTGTGGTTTCTTTGGTGATTTTTGTATCACTATCGATTTCACAGTGATTATATGTTTCAGGGTTCTCAGGTTCGGTCTCTGGAGTTTCTGCAACAATGGTGAGTGCCAAGTAGTTTGATTTTTCCTCTTCTGTTTCAGACTCCTCTGACTCAGTATCATCCCATCCAGCCACAACAACCCTTTTCTTTTTCTTGAGAGTATTGACTGATTCTATTTGGATGTGTCTAAAACCCTCACATTTACGGCATTGAATCCCTTTACCTTTCTCTCCCTTTAGCTCCTTTTGACCTTCACTAGTTCTTATTCTTCTAAATTTTCCATCTTGTCGATCTCTGATGGCTGTTCCATATTTTCTTTTCTATTCAGACTGACGTTGGTTCAGTCTCCTCATAAATCTGCAGAAGTTTCTTGCGAGCAACTCATCTGTTCAGACATTTCATCCTCATCTTCGGTTGATTCTGATGCTTCTCTTTTGCGTGCAACTCCTCGAGATTTCTTTTCAGAAACTTCAGTATTCAATTTCATTTCAAATGTTCGAAGAGATCCCATCAGAATATCAAGTCACGTTGCCTTTATATCCTGAGCTTTCTCAATGGTTGTTACTTTCATTGCATAATTTTGTGGAAGCGATCGCAGGACTTTTCTGACAAGTTTGTCATTAATGATCGGCTCTCCAACCGCATGAGCTTTGTTGGCAATGTCCATCAATTTGGCATCGAATTCAGTTATTGATTCTTCCTCCTTCATCTTCAGATTTTCAAATTTGGTAGTGATCATTGGCAACCGAGACTGTTTCATCTTGTCAGTTCCTTCGAAGGCAGTTTCAAGAATATCCCAAGCATCTTTTGCTGCTTCATAGGTTGAGATCAATCTGAAAATGTCTGGTTCAACAGCATTAAAGATTGCATTGAGTGCCTTGGCGTTTGTTGTGGTAGCTCTATCCTCATTCGCCCTCCACTGACTTTCAGGCTTGAGGTAGGCAACACCATTTGTATTCATGACCAATGGTTCATCATATTTGGAGATCACTGATTTCCATGCTCGATCATCATTCGATTTGATGAATGCCCTCACGCGTGTTTTTTAGTAAGGGTAGTTCGCACTGTCGAGGAAGTGGAGGCCGGGAAATATTTTGTCCTTCTTTTGTACTCATTTTGAATAGTTCTGTTGTAGCCCTAAATCGCACTTTGTACAGCCCGTGTTCCGCTCTGATGCCAATTGAAAGTTATAGGTCTGTCCCACAAGGACTATTCCACTGTTTTGTATTAGCTGTTCAAAATTCTCAAACAAATCGTATTTTGGTAGTTGTTAGTCACAACATAAATAGTACGATGTCTATCCTGTTCTCAGCTCACCGATCCTACTCGGGGGGTTTCTCTGAACCCCGAGTGGAAAGAACTTCATTATTCTATTGATCAAATACAATAGATCTTAAGTAACACAACTCCATTGGTTACCGCTATGTAATTGAATCAACGTGAGTGCGTCTGATTCCCTCAGACTGAGATCTCTCTCTTGTCCACCTCGATCTGCCTCCCACAGATCGGTAATTCTCTTCCCGAAAATATTAGCTCTGAAACAGAGTCTGTTCAACGTTTATCCTGCGCACCTTGCGATCAACCTCTCTTAAGCTCAACTTTTATCAACTCTGATGTTGATCACAGCTCTGATAGCTCCTCCTTTTTGAGTATTGATAATCTCTATTTTGTGCACACCTTTCTATTTCTCGATCTCCTCTATTTATATAGATTGGATCGTTATGTCTTTTAGGAAACTAGGATCCCGCAGCCATGAGATCTTGTGAATATCTTCAGCATATATCTTCAGTATATTCTTCCCTTAACTTCAGCAACGCAATATGTGAATATCTTCAACATATAATCTTCAGCATATTCTTCGTTTAAGATCTTATGAATATCATCAGCATATTCTTCTCTTGATTTCAGCAACGCAATATTCGCTGACAATTTGACTTCGCCTCTATTCAAGCTAACTCTAGCTCACCCTCTGATTCTGGTCTGCTTCAACACCCCTAATACATATTACAGACTCTTGACTGAAACAGACTCTGTTTGCCATACTGACACCATTTGCCAAAAATCATTCCACACTCACATCCATGGGACGCATGGATTTAACACATGTTCATCATTGGACTTGTAAAGTTCATGTGTTTGAGGTTGAAGCTCATTGAGCCCCATACATGGGTCTAGTAACCCCTTGCATCACACAACAAATGGCTGCTAAGTAGCAAGATAAGGCATCGAAAAGGCTATTTTTGGTTCTTGGCCTATATCTCACTTCAAAATCAAAACCCATTAGCTTTGCCAGCCACTTTTGTTGTTTAGGCGTAAGCAATGCTTGATTCAAAAGAGTGCACAACGGTCGATGGTCCGTCACTATGATGAAATGGTGGCCTAGGAGGTACTAGCGCCATTTAGGTAAAGCAATTAAAACTGCACAAAGCTCTCAATTCTAAGTTGATGGTGTGCTTTCATTTGCTGGTAGTTTCTTACGATAGTATATCACCAGGTGCCCTTCTTGTGACCTAGGTAGCACGGAAACAGAAACGGCAGGAAATGCCGATTTAAATAAAATTTTTATATAGCTTATAATTATTAAGAATACTTAATTGAAATACATGAGGTTGTGTCTGATTTTTCATTTGTAAAATTGACGATATTAATTAACTTTTGCACCAAAAAAATACAAACAATTGCTGCTTGCGTTGCGGCTAGATGACTCACGGCTCAGGGTTGGAGGACGGAAGCTGCGTGTTGCCTGCTGGAGGACGGAATCTGCTGGGCTGCTGTGGTGCTGTCTGGTGCCTGCTGAAGCCTTGAGGACGGAAGCTGCTGGACAGCTGGGCTGCTGCAAGGCTGCCTGGCTCCTGGTGGAGGACGGAAGCTGCGATTGAATGGGAGAAGCTGCGATTAAATGGGGCTGGAGCGATTGAATGGGAGAAGCTGCGATTAAATGGGGCTGGAGCAATTGAATGGGTAAAGGATACAGCGGACTGCGGAGAGAGATTGAATGAATAGGGTTTATTGTAATTTAAAAAGAAAAACTAAATTACAAAACCACTCCGCTGCCGGGCGCTTCCGCATTTCAGAAATGGCAGCTCGGGCTAAGCTACCATTTGCATGCTTTCTAGCTTGTGACAAACAACTCCTATGCCAACTCTTGACACATCAGTCTGAACTATAAATGGTTTGGTAAAATCTGGAAGTGCGAGCGTTGGTGTTGACTTTAATGCATCCTTAAACTCATGAAGGAATTCTTACAAAGCAGTTATGTTACGGGCACAACAAGGTGTGCATATTGAGCCACAAAATTACGATGGTATCCAGTAAGGTCTGAAAACCTTAAGTTGTTTAACATTTGTGGGCGGCGACCAAGCTTTGATGGCCTCAATCTTACTCGGGTCCACCTCTACCCCTTCAATTGAGATGATATGCTCCAGATAAGCTATGAAAGACCTCGCCAAATCACATTTGGTAGATTAGCATAATACATTTGAATCTCAAGAATAGGAAAAAAATTTTTAACTGCCACCTTTTACAGACTTTATTTCCCAAATGCCATCTTTCTCAACTTTGTTTCCAAAATGCCACAACTTCAACAAACCGCTACTGCCAGTAGCGGTTTGTTCCTCGTTGTACACACAAGATAACACATCAGCGCTGATTTGGCACTGACGCGGCAGGATTAGTACAAACCGCTACTGGCAGTAGCGGTTTGTACCCGGAGTCGAATATGATTCGGCCGAGTCAAAGATATTCGGCCGAATCAAAGTCTCAGAGAGGTTCGGTTTGTAGAATTTACACAAACCGCTACTGCTAGTAGCGGTTTGCACCCGAATCAAATGTTAGGTTCGGCCGAATTAAAGTGGCAGTGTCCTGAGTTTTATTTCAATCACAAACCGCTACTGTGAGTAGCGGTTTGTGATTAAATCCTCATATACATACCGCGTGTCATTGACATCAAATGTGAATAAGTTTCATTTTTTGTGTTGTACAAATTTAGCACATTAACATTGGATTTTATGAAAGTAGTGTTTAATATCGAAAAATTATCATAATTATCTAGATACATTTTATTATTAGTATTTTGGAAAGTACGTCAAACTAAAATCTAACGAATCACTGGACCAATTGATCTTCTAACTGGTTTTTTTAATCTCGTGCTCCTACGAAGTTGAGTAACTTGAGTCACTTGCGAAGGACCTTGGTCACCCAAATTTTCCTCTTCCTGTGTAGATTCTTCAGAAGGTTGAAGATCATCTGAAAAAATGCGGAAAACAAATTAGAACAAATTTAGAAAATGTAATGATAGAATGAGAGTTGCACGTACCATGAGGAAATTGGACCATGTCCGGCGTTATTCCCATAGCACCCTCCTCTCCAAGTTGTACCAGATCAGCGTAACTAGCGTGAAATAAATAGTACGCTACATTCTTAGATTTTTCAGACACCTCATCTAAAAAGATTTGAGCTGCTGCTCGGCCAGATCGGACTAAAGAAAGAACCTGCAAAAGTGAAAATGAAAAGTTGTAAGTGATGATTAATTTAAAAAAACAATCAAAGGCTTGCATATTAATTTGTTTAGCAATAAGTGACTTACATGTGAAGGGACCTCGTGTGAAGTCGGTCGGTATGGAACTGGCTTGTCTAGAGGCTTGCGTGGCTGGATAAATCGGCGGGTAACCGAGTTGTACCATGCATAATAGTCGTCCATACACCCACCGTCTATAATACTCTCGATTTCACCACCGACCACACTGTGGATCCGATTGTGCCACATCGTCACATACAAATGCAATTCTCTACTCCAATCCTTTCTTGCTTTTTTCCGGGTGATCGCATGCAACTCTCTGTGACTAGGATGCGGCATGTGGGGGATCGCCTGACGGATGCCGAACTGGCGAAGGACCCTAGATGGATAATGCCAGGCAGCTACATTAAAACATATCAAAGGCACTTCAGCCATCCAAATGTGGCGTCCCTGTACACACATCGGATTTAGCGATGCCAGAACATCATCTGTGTAGGGCATCCATATAACGTCAGTATTTTGTTGACGATCCAACTGGTCTCGGTATAACAGTAACACATGCTGAGGAGTCTCTCGATATGTCTTCGGACCATCCCATCTGAAGTAACCCAATGCAAACTGTCCTAATACAGGAGGTGGGACTAGACACTGCGGGCGTCCAACATACATGTGCTCCCATGCCCATAACTGTAGTAGCACGGTACATCCCGTCAAATGCGAATTTCTGAAATCGCATGCAATGTCCAGCTGCCTGTACAAAAAGGCCAATACAGCGCTCCCCCAACTGTATGTGCTGACCAAGTCCAGGTCAACAAAACACTGTAGGTAATGAAGGGAGACGTCGCTGCCTGATCCGTCAGGCATGAGTGATGTACCAATCATGCATAGCATGTAAGCTCGTGCATACCTCTGAATGTCATCATCAGTCGCATCCGGTGGCACTACACTCATATGATTCTTGAACCATGTCCGATGCACGCTGCTGCGGGTCTTACCCCGAGGTGGGACTGTACCAAGAGTAGCCATGCATAAAGCATCCCAATTCTGCACGTCTTCGCTGCCGGTGACCGGGATCCCGTCTACTGGTAATGCAGCTATGACACCCACATCCTGTAATGTCAACGTCATCTCACCGGGTCGAAGATGAAATGTGTGCGTCTCCGGTCTCCACCTCTCCACTAATGCCGTAAGGAAACCATGGTCAATTTTCATGTTCTGTACAGTAGTCCATGGGTAAAATCCAGCCCGCATAATGTGCTCTGCAATCTTGGGATCCATCTCCCACATGTTATGTCGGCGGATATCCAGTACCCCCAAATCCTGCGAGATGTTTCACCATGTCAAAAATATTATATCAAAACATGCTCATTACCGAATTAATTCAAATGATTACCTCTTTTTCCCATATTGCACCGCATCGGTGCGTATCTTGCCAGGTCAGTAATGAATGGTCTACAGGTCCTGGGTCGACAACCGAAGATAAATCCACGTCCTGGGAGCCATCGTCAGTACCTCGGGACATGACTGTAACAAACGTAAAATGAGGACAATGCACATATGAGGACCTGAGAAGTGTAACAACAATTGAACATACTCTCAAAGAAATCACAAAAGCAACATTACTAAAGTTAAATAAAACTAACAACAACAGTTGATGTTCAAACTTCCAAACAACAAAGTAACACGTTGACACTACTGTGTCGGTGAATCGCACGTCCTCTTGTTATGACCTATCACACCGCATTTTGCACACCGCATCGATCTACCAGCTTTTGAAGTCCCGGAGCTGCTCGGTCCACCCTTTGCGCCGAAGTCCATCTCCTTACGTCTTCTTCTTGTAGGTTCTCGCCCTTTCTTTGTTCTTTTGAAATGGATGTTCGGCACGTGTTTAGGAATATCCATATTAGGCCAGTATGCTTGATCCGGAATCGGATGGAACTTCGGATACCAGGTTCTATTATATGCTTCCATGTAAAGTTCGGGTGCGACACATGCACTTATGCTCAAATGCTCCCTCATGCACACCGCCAATACGTGACTGCATGGATAATGGAATGCTTCCCATTTGCCACACGTACATGATCTCGCGTTGATGTTTACAATGTGGACATTATGGTTATAAGCGGTGGTAATAGAAGCCACTCCATTCATTCGGTCAAACATTTCCACCTCATGTCCCGTACACTTCGACTTCAAGTGGTTAATTTTCTTGTCCACAGTCGGAGAAAAAATACTTTGAACTGTTTGGTACTGATCACGTCTCCGTGTGAAATAATCGTTCGCCTGCTTGAAGGTGTAGTGCACAAGAGCCGTAATTGGCAAGTCCCGCCCTCCTCGAAGGATGTTGTTGAAACATTCTGAAGCATTGGTTGTCATGGAACCCCACCTCCTCCCTTTTCCGTCATACGCCAAAGCCCATTTTTCAACCGGGAGTTCATCAAGCCATTTCAGTGCAGCAACATTATCTGATATTTTTTCCCGTAACTCCAAGAAAAGCTTTGCGAATTTCTTCTTCTGATTCTGGTGGGCAATGCGTGCTAGAAATTCTTTCAACTGATTATTTTTCACCCGCATATTAAAATTGCTTACAAAATGTCGGGAACAAACACGATGTTACGCCTTAGGTGGTGCCCAATCCACGTCTTTCATTGCGTTTGTAATTCCAATGTGCCTATCTGAAATAACGCAAAGCTCCTGCCGCTGTGTTACCCCGGCCCTTATGCATGTCATAAACCATCTCCAGCTGTCATTATTTTCACTTTCAACCAACGCATAGGCCAATGGAATGATATGATTATTTGCATCAATCCCCACAGCAACTAATAACACCCCTTTGTATTTACCATACAAATGAGTCCCATCAATACAAATTACGGGGCGGCAATGTACAAACGCTTGAATAGCCGGTGCAAAGGCCCAGAATACCCGATCCACGCTGATTTCATCTCTATTCAAGGGTGTTGTTTGCCAAAACACAGCGGTTCCAGGATTTGTGCACTGCAAAATGTTCATAAACATGGGCAACTTCGCAAATGATGTCTTCCAATCCCCAAATAGGTACTCCAGAGCCTTTTGTCTCGCCTTCCATGCCTTCAAGTATGGAATGTCATACCCAAATTTTTTTAACATCAATTGTTTTATAGCCCTTGGAGTGAACCTCAATTTCTCTCTAATAATGCCGCTTATTTCCATTGCAATGAATGACTTGTTGAAGTGAACATTATCTTTTGGAATAATATCTCTCTCGCAAGAATGTGTCTCTCCATACCTAGTAATCTCCCACATAGCGGCCTTAGGTTTTTTAACCGCTCGGACATGCCACGCGCACTTACTAGCCCCGTCCCTGCAATTTAGGATCATTCGACACCCGTCTGACTTGTATGTTTGATATTCAATCCGATTTACGATTGAATATCTTTGACATGCATGTATCACGTCTTCCTTTGATCCAAATAACATCCCTTTGTGAAGAGAGTTCATTGAAAATCCACTACTACCCATTAAATGTTCATCTACATCCATATTACCCATCCAATGAGACGCATCATTAAACCCGGGATAATCCCACAGGGTATTATTAAATACTCTAACACCATCATCCTCTACTTGAGCCGATGTCCACGACTGAAAGTTATCCTCATCACCGGTTGCATCTAACATTTCCAGATTATCTCGATCATATTCGTTCTAATTTGGTACATCAAACGTGTCCAATGTGGACATAACCATTCCAGCAAGTTCTTCGTTATCCATTGACCAAATAGTATCACCAAATTTACCTTCCAAATAAAATACATAAATATCATCAACTACATATATGCATATCAATCCTAATTGCACGACTAATGAGCTAAACCCTAAAGTATACAAATTAACATGCAAGATTCCGAGACAAACCAACACCCTAATCAACACGTCAAATTCTCGTTTCACAAGTTGCAATCCAACCAAAATATTTATTTCATACAGAATCAACATATCAAAAAATTTAGAAACACCCTAAACCTTAAAACTTAGCAAAATCCAGCCACACTCAATTTCCCCCAAAACCTTAAACCTAAATTGAGTGAAATTGATACAATTGAAGCTTTGAATATCATCAACTACATATATGCATATCAATCCTAATTGCACGACTAATGAGCTAAACCCTAAAATATACAAATTAACATGCAAGATTCCGAGACAAACCAACACCCTAATCAACACGTCAAATTCTCGTTTCACAAGTTGCAATCCAACCAAAATATTTATTTCATACATAATCAACATATCAAAAAATTTAGAAACACCCTAAACCTTAAAACTTAGCAAAATCCAGCCACACTCAATTTCCCCCAAAACCTTAAACCTAAATTGAGTGAAATTGATACAATTGAAGCTTTGAATATCATCAACTACATATATGCATATCAATCCTAATTGCACGACTAATGAGCTAAACCCTAAAATATACAAATTAACATGCAAGATTCCGAGACAAACCAACACCCTAATCAACACGTCAAATTCTCGTTTCACAAGTTGCAATCCAACCAAAATATTTATTTCATACATAATCAACATATCAAAAAATTTAGAAACACCCTAAACCTTAAAACTTAGCAAAATCCAGCCACACTCAATTTCCCCCAAAACCTTAAACCTAAATTGAGTGAAATTGATACAATTGAAGCTTTGAATATCATCAACTACATATATGCATATCAATCCTAATTGCACGACTAATGAGCTAAACCCTAAAATATACAAATTAACATGCAAGATTCCGAGACAAACCAACACCCTAATCAACACGTCAAATTCTCGTTTCACAAGTTACAATCCAACCAAAATATTTATTTCAGACATAATCAACATATCAAAAAATTTAGAAACACCCTAAACCCTAAAACTTAGCAAAATCCAGCCACACTCAATTTCCCCCAAAACCTTAAACCTAAATTGAGTGAAATTTATACAATTGAAGCTTTGATCAGTAGCTTACCTCCTGGTGGATGTTTGGGTTGCTTTAGCTTCACTTGTATTGGACTTACGACCGGAGAACACCTGAGAAATCGCCGGATTCAAGTGGGTATCCCCATATTTACATGTGAAGTATATTGGGCGAAATTGATACAAAAATCGAAGCTTGGATCGGAGCCTTACCTCAAGGAAGATGCTGAGCTCACCTACGGCTTCGCTGGCGACGGAGGATCCGAAGTGGGGAGAGAAAATTGGAGCTTCGTTCGACTGGGGAGAAGAAAGCAGATGTGCGATTTTAATCCAGAACAAACCGCTACTGCTAGTAGCGGTTTGTGTAAATTCTACAAACCGAACCTCTCTGAGACTTTGATTCGGCCGAATATCTTTGACTCGGCCGAATCATATTCGACTCCGGGTACAAACCGCTATTGCCAGTAGCGGTTTGTACTAATCCTGCCGCGTCAGTGCCAAATCAGCGCTGATGTGTTATCTTGTGTGTACAACGAGGAACAAACCGCTACTGGCAGTAGCGGTTTGTTGAAGTTGTGGCATTTTGGAAACAAAGTTGAGAAAGATGGCATTTGGGAAATAAAGTTTGTAAAAGGTGGCAGTTAAAATTTTTTTTCCAAGAATAGAAAGTACCTATCCAAAGTGCCGAAGGTTGTCCTTCTAAGTCGCACCATACACTAATAGGTCATCAAAATATACAAACACACTTTTGCACAAAAGTGGCCGAAATAAGTTGTTCATTTCAGCTTGAAAACTTATCGGTGCATTTGTGAGTCTGAAGGGCATTACCAGAAATTCGTAATGTCCATCATGAGTCCGGAATGCGGTCTTGTAAATGTTCCCCTCATTCATGCGGATTTGGCAATAGCCCGAGCGCAAGTCAACTTAGAAAACACACCAGCTCCTCTTAACTCATCCATCAATTCATTCACCGTTGGGATAGGCAATCGTTCGGGTATTGTTAATCATTGAGTGCCCACTCGCTTCATTCAATGATGAATTTCGCTCATCTCCCAAACTTTTCATTGTGTTTGAAATTCGCAGCGCCTCTGATAAACAGATTTGTGAACAAGCAGTTGCTACAGCACACTCTTGTTCACCAGTAAACTGTTTCAGCAAGAATGAACAAGGACAAATGTTTGTTCACCCAGTTCGGCCAACTGCCTACGTCTGGGGAGGACTCTTCTCAGTCCTCAATCCACTAATCTCAAGGTCTCCAAGTACACACGGAATCTGCTCGGCCTTCTTCATTGGTTTGCTAGTACAGTCGGCTTGTAGATGACCATATCCTTCACAGTTCCAACACTTCATGCCCTTTCTTCTGTCTCTCTTTTTATCATCATTTTGAGCAGATTCCTTCCCTCTCCTTTGATTTCCTCCACCTCTTTTAGGTGGCCTTCGTGAGAATGAGCTTTGGCCAGATCTTGACTCCATGTTTTTTAAAAGCTTCCCGAGGTTCTTTACTAGCAGGCTCAGCTGATCATCTGAAGCTGGCTTCTTCACTTTTGTTTCTGCCTTTAGTCCTATATTCTCCTTAGGAGTAGGCTCTTCTTTAACCAGCTTCATCTCAAATTGTTTGAGGGATCCAACCAATTCTTCCACCCTCAAGTGTCTGACATTTTGAGCTTCTTCAATGGCCATCACTTTCATGTCAAATCTTGTGGGTAACGATCTGAGAACCTTCCTAATCAGCTTTCCTTCAGGGATAGGTTCTCCAAGAGCATGGGCTTCATTTGCCAGGTCACAAAGTTTCGCATTGAACTTAGTGATCGTCTCCTCTTCTAGCATTCTCAGGTTCTCAAACTGCGTAGCAATAATCTGTAATCTTGACAGCTTTACTTTATTAGTTCCTTCATGGGCAGCTTGCAGGATTTCCCAAGCTTGCTTGGCCATATCACAGTTTGATATCAACCTGAAATTGTTAGCATCAACTGCAGCAAAGATAGCATTCAGAGCCTTTGAATTACCAGTTGCTGCAGCTCCCTCTTCAGCAGTCCATTGTTCTTCAGGTTTTAGCCGTGTAACTCCCTGTTCATCCATGGTGATCGGAGGAGACCACTGGACCACGATAGCTCTCCAGGTCTTCTCATCAATGGCTTTGAGAAAGGCCTTCATCCTAGCCTTCCAATATCCATAGTTGCTTTCTTCCAACAATGGAGGTCTGCTCCTGCTCTGTCTTTCCTTCATTGTTCCTTGACTTCTTCAGAGACGATGTAGGATCTTTTACTCTGTGTGTTGAGCTCCGGCTGTGATACCAATTGAAATTCACAGTGCCTTTGATAAATAGATTTGTGAACAAGCAGTTGCTACAGCACACTCTTGTTCACTAGTAAACTGTTTCAGCAAGAATGAACAAGGACAAAGGTTTGATCACCCAGTTCGGCCAACTGCCTACGTCTGGGGAGGATTCTTCTCAGTCTTCAATCCACTAATCTCAAGGTCTCCAATTACACACGGTTACAACCCACGCAACCTATGCTACTCAACCACAAGTGGATCCACATACACAATCAGAACAGGCTCTGACTTGTGTCTGCACACCCTCTACTGATATCTATCTAAAACAGCTACTGTCTCCTCGAAACTCAGCCTATTCTAAACAATACTCAGATTCTGCAGGGTTGCTATAGCATCTGTTGTAGCACACAGCTGATGCACAATCTGTCCGCGTGGCTCTGAAGCCTTCCGCTGAGCCGTTCGAACGATTCCACAAGCGCTGCACACTCTGGAATACTCCCCCTCACTCGGTGACCTCTTGTCACTAAGAAGCACTGCCGTCCAGACACTCGACCGAGTCACTCACCCGTCAGTTCTTCCGCGGCTGCCCTTGATCAACCAACAAGCACCAGTGCTCTGAATTGGCTTTCCCGATCAAGCTTGGATCAGACTACGCAAGTCCTGATCACCCTCTGCTTCAGTCACCACAGCTCTGCGCTCACGCTCTGCTCTCGGTGAAGATCAAATATTTTCTCGCACACCACAAATTACTCTCTCGGAATTCTGTGTGTATACTCATTCACACTCGCTTCTTTGATCAACCTTCATTGCTCTGAAGGGTCTCCATTATATAGGCGCGCCCACTGCCGTCATTATCAGGATTTAGCAATTCCCCTAGCAATATCAATATCTCCTAATTTTTAGGAGATTAGATTTGATTTGAGATTCAAATCTCCCACAATCAAATCTCCTACTTCAGCTAGGAAACTCCACTGGAATATTCTCTGCAGGAACTTAGAAACTCCTCTGATGCTCTTAGAAGGACTGCCACGCCCTCTTTCCAAATACCCAGATAGCTGCTACTCGGACAGACGCTACAGCCCTTCTGAACAAGCTCCTGCTATAGCTTTCTTCTGCTACAGCTGCTCCTTGTTCACTGGTCTTGTTCACAAACACTGGACACGGGCTATAGCAGCAACTTGTTCACACGAGCTGGTTTTGTCAAACACTGTCATACCACATCATCAATCTAACACTGCCATACCACATCATCAGTGTTCTCACCACTCTACTCTCATTTCAGGTCATATTATATTAAATCGAGGCTTTGTAGTCCTTTTGGAGCAAAATAAGGAAATACACAAAGATTTAGACGAATACAGATCAAATCTAGGCAGATTGACCAATTTGTCGTCCAAGGGTTTCCGAGCACATGGTTCTTATCCGATTGAGGTGTGCCATATTTTTTTGGAAATCTAACTCGAAGGGGTACAACTTTTTAGTTTATACCAAGACGTGATTCGAAGGTTTAAAGGGTCAAAAATGTGAACAAATTCAGAACCACCGTGCTGAGTGAACAGTAGCCCGGTTCGGTTTGGAACAGGCCCAAAATACAAATAACCGGACTTATTGAGCCAGCTCGGTTAGTGACCGAACCAGCGATTCATCAAGCAAACCGGCGGTTCGGTCAAACCGGCAGTTTGACACTAAATCGGTCCGAAATTGATTTCTAAAATCAGCCCAATTGATTCTAGTATAAATAAGAACCTAAACCCCAGGAAAAAAAATTCTGAGCTTGGGTAAGATTAGACCTAATTCTAGAAGAGAGGAAAGAGGACTCAAGGCTCTAAGAAGATTAAAAATCGAAGACTTGGCTTCGTAGGGAAGGATTCTTCTTTACTTTCCGTTTCTTCTTCTTTAATTCTCTTTTATACATGTATTTTGCTTTTATTACCATGATTAGTGAGTAGTCGTCTTATTATGGAATTCTACGGATCTCGTGCTTGTACTTAATACTCAAGCGATCTCAATTGAACTTTTCAATTGAAGTCCTTTAATTCTATTGCTCTTAGTTCATCGTTCTTGCACGTCGGACATTGATTGTGATGCTTTCTTGTTGGAATGAAATTAGGTTAAGAACCAAAAAGATGACTGGGTCTGAAGTAATTAACCGGATTAAGTAGAATTGATATCGAAGCATGGTAGCTATACTATTAGTACATGAATCTATAGGGAAGTTGACATTATTTGTCTAAAAACCCTGGGTTTAATAAATCGAAACTATTGATAATTCTTGATTGGGTGGCGTTCCGCAGTCTAGATTAATTCAGGCAAAGATCCGTGATTGGGCGGCTTGCCTGATATTATTAGGTTATTTCCATAACTCCATAGTATAATTGAATTGTTTGGATTATTGCATGATTTGTGTATCAGGCATGGGTGAAGTTTGATTCTGGAATATTGAATTATTTGCATGATCTTGTTCTTTCGTCAGAATCACTTAGTTAGGTAATTATACTTTTTTCATTATTAGAATAGATAAACGAAGGCACTATCTTGCATAGTATACACGCATTTGCTTCTTGGATCGACCCTTGGCTTATCAAGGTTTATAGATTGTGTTTGACTGCAAGTTGAACCCTAAAACATGCATTGACAACTATAAAGGATTAAAAATACGCTTGTCATCCATCCTCTTCTTGATAAGCAGCATTGAAGATGAGAACGGGCTGGTACTTCGCCGAAGTATACCTTCATGTAACATTTGTTGCATCATCCTCTCAATTTTCCCTTTTTTAAAGTGTGGATATCGGTAAGGCCGCATGTTGATGGGGGTTGATCTCGATAATAATGGGATGCGATGGTCTAAATTGCGTGGTGTCAGAGCCTTAAGGTATAGCAAACATAGCTGAGTGTTGCTCAAGAAGTTCCTGCAAGGCAAATTTTAAAAATGGTTGTAAGTTCGCTCAGATCTCAGGGCCACTTCCCTGGCCAATATTCTCATCCCTTGATGATGCGTTGATGGTTAGTTGATATATTGACGCAATACTATCCACATTAGTAGCATGGTTCAATAGTCCCATTGTAATTTGAGCAAGCTGCCCCAAAGGTTTCATGCCTTGCAAAGTAATCTTTTCACCTAAGTGCTCAAAACCTGCAAAGCACGGATACGGCAGCTCAGCCCGAGTTGCCGTTTCGGAAACTCAGAAGCACTTGGAAGCGGCTGGGGTGCTTTTGTAATTTTTTTCTTTCTAAATTACAAAAACCCTATTCTAATTGATTGAGATCGCTAGCGGGCTGCTCCCATTCAATCGCAGCCCATTCAATCTTCAATCGCACCCGGTAGCACCATTCAATCACTCGCTCACAGCTTCGCCCACTGCTTCTCCCATCAGTCGCAGCCCCATTCAATACTTCATTCTGCAAGCATCTTCCGTCCCCAGCCCCTTTCAATACTTCAACCTCAATCACAGCCCCATTCAATCTTCAATTGCACCCACAGCTTCTCCCAGCAGCAAGACTCCAGCAATCGTAGCAAGCAGCTTCGGTCCTCCAGCCCTCAGCCGTGAATTCTGCGGTTAATTAAACTTTTGATTTGTTTTTGTTTTTTTGGTGGAAAGGTTAATTAATATCATCAATTTTACAGATGGAAAATCAGACACAACTGTCTTCAAACGACATCGGAAGTAGTGAAAGTGTTTCTTCGACAATACAAGATGATGGAAAACTTCTTTGGCGTTTTATTGAAAGAATTTCGAAAATCGGAGGAGGAGGAAATTGGAGATGGAGATGCAAGATTTGTCATGAAGAAAAACAAGGAACTTATACAAGAGTTAAGGCTCATCTTTTGAGGATCAAAAATAAAGGAATTGCAGTTTGCGTAAAGGCGTCAATGCAGCAAGTTACCGAAATGGCGAAATTAGAGGAGGATTACGAAAGTAATTTGCTTTCGATGATGCCTAAATTAGTTCCTCTACCTTCCGGACCTTCAACATACACATACAGTCGCGGTTCTGATTTTGATACAACAAAGAAGCGAAAAAGTGATACTGGTCTTCTTAAAGCTTTCGACATTCAAACTCGAAAGGAACTCAATTGTATAATTGCTAGATTGTTTTACACCGGTGGCTTGCCTTTCACTCTTGCAAGGAATCCTTACTATCAGAGTTCTTATACTTATGCAGCTAATCATAATCTGGGTGGTTATGTACCTCCGGGGTACAATCGCCTAAGAACCACATTGCTCGAACAAGAGAAGAAGCATGTCAAGTCATTATTTCCTATTAAAAGTACTTGGGTATCAAAAGGAATGACTATTGTGACTGATGGTTGGAGTGATCCACAACGGAGACCTTTAATTAATTTTATGGCTTGTTGTGAAAGTGGTCCAATGTTCATCAAAGCTGTGAATTGTGCTGGTGAGGTAAAAGATAAACACTTCATTGCTAATCTGCTGAAAGAAGTAATTGATGAGGTTGGCCATCAGAATATTGTTCAGGTGATCACGGATAATGCTAGTAATTGCAAAGCTGCTGGAGAAATCATTGAAGGTATTTATCCTCACATATATTGGACTCCTTGTATTGTTCACACTCTCAATCTTGCTTTGAAGAACATTTGTGCGGCAAAGAATGTGAATAATAATGAAGAAACATATGTTGAATGTCACTGGATCACTGAAATTCACAATGATGTTGTCCAAATTAAGAACTTCATTATGAATCATGGGATGAGGCTGTCTATTTACATGTCATTTGCTCCTCTTAAGTTGCTTTCAGTTGCTGAAACACGTTTTGCTTCAATAGTTATCATGCTCAAAAGATTGAAATTAGTTAAGCGTGCTTTGGAAGCCATGGTTGTGTGCGAGCAATGGTCGTCATATCGTGAAGATGATCAAGCTAAGGCTAAATTTGTGAGGGAGAAGATATTGAATGAATATTGGTGGGAACAATTGGATTACATTATTAGTTTCACAGGTCCAATATATGATATGATTCGAGTTTATGACACTGATAAGCCTTGTCTCCATTTGGTATATGAGATGTGGGATGTTATGATTGAGAAGGTCAAGAAGATTATTTATGAGCACGAACACATTGATGAGTTAGAAGTATCCACTTTCTATGACGTGGTTTATAATATACTTGTCGCTCGCTGGGCCAAAAGTAACACACCCCTTCATTGCTTAGCTCATTCTTTGAATCCCAGGTAAAGAATTTATATTAGAGTTATTAACTTTTTCATGACACATTTATTTGATAATGAGATTGCTTGTATTTTTTGTATAGGTATTACAGTCATGAATGGCTTGCAGAGGATGCTACAAGAGTACCTCCACACAGGGATAATGAGATTTCTATAGAACGAAGAAAGTGTTTTAAAAGACTTTTTCCAAATCAAGCTGATTACAACAATGTTATGAACGAATATGCTGGTTTTTCTCTTGGAGGAGGGCATTTTGGTGATTCAGATGCTATTGAAATGAGGTACACAATGGATCCAAGAAATTGGTGGGCTAGTTTTGGAGCGGCAACGCGTTTTCTTCAAAAATTAGCCATTCGCTTACTTGGACAACCTACTTCTTCGTCATGTTGTGAAAGAAATTGGAGCACTTATGCTTTCATTCATTCGATGAAGAGGAATAAGTTGAATCCAAAGCGTGCTGAAGATCTTGTGTTTATTCATAATAACCTTCGCCTTTTATCAAGAAACAAACCAGAATATCTTGATGAAAAGACTAAAATGTGGGATGTTGGTGGTGGTGGTGCTGATGTATTTGGATCTTTAGAGGATATTGATACTCTTCAATTTGCTGATCTCTCCCTTGATGAGCTGGGGATGGAGAGTGTGTTTTTTGAAGATAATCATGAAGAAGTAGCATGAGTCTTTAACTCATGTTGTGGTTTTGTTTATCTTCGAATTATGACTTTTTATTTTTTTTCAATGTTAAGAACATTGCACTCATTTATTTCAATTAAATATTCTTAATAATTATAAATTATATAAAAATTTAATTTAAATTGGCGTTTCCTGCCGTTTTCAATTTTTTTAATTTTTAAATTTGGCGATTTCACACTTCCTGTCGTTTCCGTTTCCGTGCTACCTAGTTCAAAACTCATCCAAAGTTGTTTATATTCAAATAGTGTTGGACAATTCTCACCTAACCTCCTAACACCACATCGGCTCGGTATGTAGGTATAAGGTGCATGTCCACGCAAAACTTATGTGCTTCGAAAATGAGCTCAACTTGAGGGCACCATCCTTCGCATTTTATATAATTGCCATTTCATACATTTACACTCATGTTTTGAGATTGTTCAACCGTCCAGGTCATGTGTCGAGCCACCCTTGTTTGCAAAAAGTTATAGGTAGATCCACTATCAATGAAGATACGCACCGCCTTTCTTTGATGTTCCCGGCTAGACGTGGAGTACTAGGCACAAATTAGCCTTGTAGTGCTTTAAAGATTGGTTAAGGACCAAGTTTGTGTCAGTTTGCACCTCTTCCGTTACTTATAACTCTATGTCTTACTCCATTGATTCTCCGTTCGTCTCTTCATCTAGTATGAAACATTAAAATCTTGGTTTACGCCTATATCTTGATACAAAATTTTCATCACAATTATAACACAATCCTTTTTTTCTTCAAGCTGTCATTTCGACAATGGTTAACCGTTTGATGGGCAGTGTGGTAGCGATAATCTTAATTCTGAACTTAGATTCAATTAGAACCTAGAAACTAAAGCCTAAACTATGGAAATCCCTAAACTCAATTTTTGCGCAAATAACCTAAACAAGCAAATACGAAAAACTAGTACACAAGAGAAACGTGAAAATCGGAGAACCCGGAGAAAAATCACTGCGTCTTAACGGCAGAGGCTGAGACGGACAATTCACTAAGCCAAGAACAAAGATACAGTCTCCCAAGCCTTGACAAACCAAGGCCAAGATTAACACCAAATCGAACCTAAACTCTAGAGCAGACTCAAAGTAAAGAATATACAATACTTGAATCACAACTTAAACACCAGATGAAATCGCCGGAATCGGAGAGATGGCTGGATAAAGAAACCTACGCCACTGTCAAAGCAAACTGCGCTACCTTGGCTCGAAACAGCTTCAAATCACCACGCTGATCAATAGAAACCATCAGCGAACAACTCAGGTTCTATTTCTCAAGTCTCAAGCTCGGAATCATTCACAATGCTCCAAGAATCGCTTTTGAGGAATTAGGTTCTTCTTGATATGGATTACGCGCCTTAAGAACTTCAATTTGGTATTTATATGGCTGGGAGAAGAAGAGAGTAAAGGACGTCGCTTCAACCAAAACGCGTTCAGCTCAAGTATACAACGCACGCCTTCAGACTTCTCTGCACGTGCTGCGTTTTAGCCAAAACGCAGCCTTTTTTCACTTAACTTCAAAAGCTCAGCACGCCTGTCTACTAAACACATTCGTTTTGATCCAAACTGGACCAAAATAGCCAGCCTCTAACTCTGAAGCATTCCAGCCAACTTTAGGCTACTTTTCAGGCCATCTCCGCCCACACCCCAGTCCAGTAAATTTTCCCAATAATTGATCGTGGCCAGAAGCTCATGATCCACAAAGTCTCTAGCTCAAACTTGACTTAAAGAGTACAACAAAATGCCCTCCTAAGTCAAGCTTGAGACTAATACCAGGTATGCAGAAATAACCATTAAAACTAGACAGAACATGAACCTGAAATGAACACTTACAGACTCAAAAACACTTTGTACTTGGCTTACCTTCAACTCTGTCCCAGAACTTATTTTCAGCTTCACTGACACTCTCATACCTCAGCATACTTCACTGATCTGAGAAACTGAAATCAGACTGTATTAATATGGACAAAATACCTGTAAAACTCAAACTTGTAAGTAGGAACTACTCTAGTGCCAAAGTCAGCAGGATTTTTATCACCCAATATTTTCTCAACCTCAACTTCATCATCCTCAACCTTTCCCCTAATGAAATGGTGCCTAATAACAATATGCTTTGTTCTTTCATGATACATGGGATCTTTACACAAATACAAAGCACTTTGACTATCCACATAAATCACAGGTTTGGAAATATTTCCATATATTTCCTTTGTGATTCCCTTAAGCCACATTGCTTCTTTGCATGTCTCTGTTGTTGCTATATATTCAGCTTCAGTGGATGAAAGAGCAACAATGGATTGGAGTTGTGCTTTCCAAGAAACACAATTTCCAGCCCAAGTAAAAAAGTAAGCAGTGGTTGATCTCCTGCTATCTTTATTACTAGCATAGTCTGAGTCAACATATCCACAAAGCTCAATGTTTGAGGTGTGTTTTCCAAGGACTAAACCTAGGTTCTTAGTGCCAAGAATGTATCTCAATAGGTATCCCCTGGATTGGACATAAACCTATTAAGAACACTAATAGAAAATGCTAAGTCAGGTCTAGTGCATAACATAGCATACATAACAGACCCAACTGCAACATCAGAGGGGATCTTAGCCATTTTCTTCCTATCCTCTTCAGATTCTGGACAATCTTTCTTAGAAAGTTCAAGATGCCCTTCTAAAGGTATATTAGTTGGCTTAACTGTTTTCATAGAAAACTTATCTAGGACTTTATCTAAATAATCACTTTGGGATAAAAACATGGTTTTATTTTTCCTGTTTCTAGTTATATTTACCCCTAAGATCTTCTTATCTGATCCTAGATCCTTCATGTCAAACTGCAGCATCAAATCAGATTTCAACTTATTTATCAACGTCTTAGAACTGCTAATAATTAAAATGTCATCCACATAGAGGAGAACATACAATGGAAAACTAGTCTTAACTTCTTTAAAATAAAGACAAGTATCATATTTACTTATAATAAATCCAAGACCAAGTATTAAATTTCTTATTCTTTTGCCTTCGGGATTGCTTAAGGCCATAAATGGATTTTCTAAGAAGACAAACATGATCAGGCTTACTTCTATCAATAAAACCAGGAGGCTGAGACATATAAATAGTTTCCATTAAATCACCATATAAAAAGGCTATTTTTACATCCATTTGTTCAAGCTCAAAGTCAAACACATCAATCATAGACATTAACAATCTCATAGTCTTATACTTGACTATAGGAGCAAAAAATCATTGTAATCTACCCCTTCCATTTGGCTAAAACCCTTAGCAATAGGCCTAGACTTAAACTGTAGGCTGATCACCAGGATTTGTGCTCTCCTTAACCCTGAATTCCCACTTACAGCCTATTATTTTGACACCTTTAGGCATGGGAACAAGTGACCATGTCCCATTCTGTTTCATGGATTCAATTTCCTCATTCATAGACATCAACCATTCATTAGAAAATTTACCATTCACAGTAGCATTATAAGTATCAGGGATGGGATATTTAATTTTCTCAGCAGAACTTCACAATATTTATGTCATTCAGTCTAACATTAGGAATTTTATTCCTAGGAGTTCTGTCCCTAGTTAATTAATAATTAGAAAGGTCATATTGAACACTCACATCTAAATTATCAGCAACATGGGAATCATTATATGCATCAGGGTAGGAACATTTTCAGACTGAACATTATGAGGTGGATCAAAATATTACCTCATTTTCTTCCCCCATAAATGGGAAGTTTGCAAATTACCTGACCATTCAACACCTTGGTTTCCTGAAACTTGATCATCAATTCCAAGCTGGGCTAGTCTTCATGGGATATCCCAATATCAAATTCATCTAGCCCATGCTCAGTTTCCTGATGATCATTATTAAAATATCCTGCAGGAACAAAACTGGTCACATCTTGAAGAGTTCTGACTTTTCCATCATGCATTTTTAAAGGTACATTACCTATACCTCTAATTTGAAGGGATGTATGATCTCCTAGGAGGACTTCACCACCTTCAATAAGCTGTAAAGAACTAAAGAGTTCCTTATATGGTGTAGAATGAATGGTACATCCAGGGTCAAGTATCCAAGAGTTTGGATCAGGGGATGAGCTAACCATGAGAAGCTCATTGTTATTTAGAGCTCCCTTCTCACAACATTAGTCTAATGGCCTTGTTTCTTGCAAGCAGTCTTGTCCTTTTCTTTTTATATCATTTGTTAGCCCAATTCCATGGTTTCCCACAATAAAAACAATTACCTTGGGTACCATGAGCATTTTCCTTCTTAGGGGGGTTTTTGAGAAGTATTATTATTATTAAACTTTTTCTTTTTCCCCTTATTTACACCCTTAACCATCATAACCTCAGTTTTAGGCTCATCAGGTAAACTATTTTTATTTTTAAAAACTTTCAAGGATTTATTTTCCTGAATAAGCATTTCTTTAATCTTATCAGTGGTTAGTTCAACACATATTTATTTCAGAACAGCCCTAATGGTGTTGAACAGTGATGGTAGTGCATTTAAAAGCACTATAACATGATAAGAGGATTTGATGTGCTCATCACATCTTGATATTGCTTGAGTCAATTTCAAGAAGATATCAAAGTTGTCTTGCAGAGACATTGACATCTAACTTATAATTAAAGAGTCTTCCTACTACTTCAATAGTATTAGGAATATTCTTAACCAAATAGATAGAGTCAAGTTTGTCGCATACCTTCTTAAGGATCAGTAAGATCCAATACCTTTCTGGCCACTTCATCAGTAAGCCTCATCTTAATCTCTGTGACAGCTAACTTTTGAGTTTGAGTCTTATCGTTTTGATCAATCCCTTCTGGCCATACTCTATTGATAGCCACGTGATCGCGCGTCGTTGTGCGTGTCAAATATAATCCTTCCTCTTCCACTCAGTACAGCGGTTAAGTAAGGGTCGATCTCCACAGGGAGCAAAAGTTCAGTTCTAGCCAGCAACCTACACTTACGAAAATGGGGGTGTGTGAATGATTGAAATGCGCGATGCGCAAATGAACAGTAACTAGTGTAACGCAGGGAATTTGCACTAGACGTGCGCAAGCAATAGAGATTAAATACTATGATTGTGAGAAGTATTGGGCAGACAATCCTCTATGAGTGCATTCCTTATCATCGACTCTAAACGTCTATAGCTTAATTTCACTTGGGTTAGTGTCCGGTCAAGGCTTTCTAACATATGCGCATGTTCCGTTCAAAGTTCATGTGCTATTAATCCTTAGAACATAGACTAAAACAGCTGCGAATCCTGTCACAGTAGCAACTGCTTGCCCTAGCTCGTTACTCCTAGTTGTCACCGTAAAGCTATCAACTAGTTTAACATATGACAAGCAAGCAACACGAGTAAGATTGCGGTTCAAGGCTTCCCCTACTTATGCAACTAGCTGTCTCCGTATGCACAGGATTAATACAAGTAAGTAAACTATGCATTAAGCTCAAGTCTCAAAGATAATACATCATAGATTCATGCCCGACCAACACTAAGAGTTTAGCTAGACATGCTAGTGATAAACATCACAGAATAGTAAATAATGACTAATGTGTCTGAGAAAACTATAGCAAACAGTGCGTGCAGCTTGTCTTCTCGGCTGGCGCAGTCGGCTGGCGCAAATCCTCTCAACAAGTCCGTGTGTTTTCCAGTTTTGCCGCTATCTCTGATGTGTGTCGTCCAATGGTGGATGATATCTCTCTCCTTAAAACCCTAGACTTTCTTTGTTTATATATTGCCCAGGAAGTTCACCTTTGGCAACTTCCAAATCTGGTCACTGGACTTTGCGCCTAGCGCACGGCATTCGGCCAGCGCATCGGCTAGCGCACCGCTACTGACTCTCGCCAACTTCTCTTCTGTTTGTGCAGCTAGCTCCGCAGGCGGATCTTTCACTCCTAGAACGCTGCCTGTTAGCGCGTATCCGACTCAAGGACTCGTTTTGCCCTGTAATACGAAAACACTAGAAACGAGTAATCTTGCTCATAAAATATTGCAAACAAGCATAGGGTTATGATTTAAATAATGCGTACAAATAGCCTCTATCACCACGTCACATTTTTCTTTGACAAGGATGAGCATCATCCTGTATTTCCACGGAGAGAAATCAGCCACACCATCACAGGGTTTGAGCTTCACAATGTCAGCCATTTTTCTTGCAAAAACAGAACAAAAAACAAATAATTAAGGTCCTTAAAATAAGAGCAACAATAAAGTACTCAATCTAGCAAGATAAATAATTAAATATTATCTCAGGTTAAACTCAGCAGTAGAAATCAACCCAGAATCTATAGCACAAAATAAATGGTAAAACTAAACAATTTTCACTATAGTTCTTATCAAGATTCAATAAAGAAAGCAATCAGTGGCTCTGATATCAATTTGTAATCTTAGAATCAATTAGAACGTAAAACTAAAGCCTAAACTATGGAAATCCCTAAACTCAGTTTTCCCGCAAATAATCTAAACAACAAATACGTAAAATTAGTACACGAGAGATACGTGGAAATCGGAGAACCCGGAGAAAAATCACGGCGTCTCAGTCGCAGAGGCTGAGACAGAATTCACTAAGGCAAGATAAAAGATACAATGTCCCAAACTTAGCCTTGACAAACCAAGTCCACCAAATAGAACCTAAACTTTATATTAGACTCAAAGCAAAGAAAATACAATACTTGAATCACCACTTAAGAACAAATACACCTAATGAAATCGCCGGAATCCGAGAGATGACTGGATAAAGAAAGCTACGCCACTGCCGGAGAAAACTGCGCTGTGTTGGCTCGAAACAGCTTCAAGTCACCATGTCGATCAATCAAAATTACCAACGAACAACTCAGGATCTATTTCTCAAGTCTCAAGCTCGGAATCGATCACAACGCTCCAAGAATCGCTTTTGAGGAATTAGGATTCTTCTTGATCTGGATTACGCGCCTTCAGAACTTCATTTTGGTATTTGTTTGGCTGGGAGAAGACGAGAGTAAACGACGCTCTTCAACCAAAACGCGTTCAGCTGAAGCATACAACGCACGCCTTCAGACTTCTCTGCACGTGCTGCGTTTTAGCCAAAAACGCAGCCTTTTTTCACTTAACTTCAAAAGCTCAGCACGCCTGTCTACTAAACACAGCAGTTTTTGATCCAAACTTGACCAGAACAGCCGGCCTCCAACTCCGAAGCAATGCAGCCAACTTTAGGCTACTTCTCAGGTCATCTCCGACCACACCCAGTCCATTAAATTTGCCCAACAACTCACTACGCCATTTTACATCTTATGTGACGTTTTTGTATTGTGTAGTATGAACATATGTCACAAGTGTGTAACGTAACAACGAATATTATGTCGCGAGAAACAACTGTCATATAGGAGACATAAAGTGACACAGCTTATACATCACACATGTGGTTGTCATATAAGAGACGTGAAGTGACACAACTTATACATCACACATGTGGTTGTCATATAGGACTCATGAAGTGACACAACTTATACATCACACATGTGGTTGTCATATAGGACGCATGAAGTGACACAACTTATACATCACACATGTGGCTGTCATATAGGAGGCATTAAGCGGCACAGCTTATACATCACACATGTGTTTGTCATATAGGAGGCATGAAGTGACACAACTTCTATGTCAGAAATCTGCTTTTACTTTTTACTGCAGATTTTTATTTGCAGCTTTGTTGGAGACTTGACTTGTCACATCAACCTGCAAATTGTCACATAAGCTGTCATAAAAGTACAATTTATATTTGAATTTGAACATAATGTTGTATTAACTAATAGTTAAAAATAAATGCATAGTACAAATTTTCACCAACTAACTATGACTTCAACCTATATAAATCCTACTACAAAACTTGTAGCTTATCCCACCACCATCTTCACTTTCCTCCATTTTCAAGTTGTTTGAAGTTGTTTGCAAATTTTGGGGAAGTTGTGTTCCACCATCAAGCGTTCTCATTTAAGTTCCAGGTAATTCTAAACTTTTAATGTGTTAGCATTAATTTAGTTTGTATCAACTACGAATAATTTTAGTACGTTTAATTGCTATAACTTATACTGTCATATATGACACGAACATTATGCGACGTACAGATTGTGTCATATAAGCTTTATAAGTTTTATAAATTTTTACAGCAAGAAATGGATAAAAGATGGATGGAACTTGAGAGATGTGATGTTCGATATACTGAAGGAATTCTCGAATTTATTGAATTTGTTAGACATAATTGTTTGGGGGATGCATATATATGCCCATGTAGACGATGCAAATTGCATAACATAAGGCGTTTTACATTGGATGAAATGTATGGGCATCTGATTCATAGTGGTATGATGCGTGATTATATCACTTGGACTTCTCATGGGGAAGTTGCTAGCGGTCCTTCTGTATACATGATGAGAGAACAATATGTTTCAGAGCAGATTATGCGGGGAAAAATGAATCATATTGATGATACTTACGCTACAAATCCAACAATGGAGATCATTAACAATGCATTCCCCTACCGAGATGCACATGACATGGACACACATACTATGCACGAGGATGTTCAACATGATCGTTTTGGAAAGGAAGCTTCCGAGAAGTATCACAAGCTTCTATATGAAGCCCAAACTCCAATTCATGCTGGTAGTGACAAAACTGTGCTTGATACAATTTTGAGAGCAATGCAGCTCAAGGTTGATAATGGATGGTCTGATAAGAGTTTCAGTGGTATGCTAAAGTATGCTAAAGATTTACTTCCAGTTGAAAATAAGCATCCTGCTTGCTACCGTGATGTGAAGAAAATTCTGAGAAATATGGGTTTGGGATATGAGACTATTCACGCATGTGAGTATGGTTGTATTTTATACTACAAGGAGAATAAGAACCTACACAACTGCCCAGTTTGCAACGAATCGAGATATATCCAAGACGAAGGGACAAGCAGAGTCCCCAAAAAAGTGGTTAAATATTTTCCGTTGACTCCTAGATTACAACGACTTTACATGTCATCCCATATAGCAAAAGAAATGCGATGGCATGGTTATAGACATAGCAGAGATGATGATATTATTCGACATCCAGCCGATGGAAAAGCGTGGCAAGATTTTGATACAGAGTTTTCAGACTTTGCTCATGAGATCCGAAATGTTCGTCTTGGACTTGCAACAGATGGATTTAACCAATTTGGAGTATCCGGTCTTTCTCATAGTACATGGCCAATTGTTATGATGCCCTATAACTTACCACCATCGATGTGTATGAAGAAAGAGTTCAACTTCCTCACTATGTTGATTTCAGGACCAAAGTCCCCCGGAAAATGTTTGGATGTCTTCATGAGACCGTTAGTTGATGAGTTGAAAACATTATGGAATGAAGGTGTTGTCACATTTGATAGGTATGATGGTTCATCATTTCTAATGCGAGCAGCAGTTATATGGACTATAAGTGATTTTCCAGGATTGGGAATGTTAGGGGGTTTGAAAACAAAAGGGTACAAAGCGTGTCCAATGTGCTTAAACGAAGTTGATGCTCAACATGTTTGTGGCAGAATGGCTTATCAGGGGCATCGTAGATGGCTTGATGAATGTCATCCATGGCGGTCGGCAGCTCACAAATTTAATGGAAAAAATGAGACTAGTGGTGCTCCGCCTTCTTTATCAGGTATTGAAGTTCTGTCATAAATAAATAAGCACACATATTCGGTTCAGAGTCTACATCCTGATTTCAAAATGAGAGTTACAGGCGAGAAGTGTTGTTGGACCCATAGATCTATTTTTTACGAGTTGCCGTATTGGAAATCTTTGAGGCAACCCTACTCATTGGATGTCATGCACATTGAAAAGAATGTGTTTGATAACATTATTGGAACAATTCTTGGACTTGAGGGGAAAACAAAAGATGACACTAAGGCCCGGGAGGGATTAAAGAAATTAGGCGTGCGTAAACATCTTTGGATTAGTAAAGATAAATTCCCACGAGCACCGTACACTGTGACAACCGAAAGTAGAAACGAGATATTTGAATGGATTAAAGACGTGAAGTATCCTCATGGGTATGCAGGAAGCTTAAAGAATAAGATTAATCTTACCGATAAAAAGTTCAACGGTTTGAAGACTCATGATTGCCATGTCATCCTACAATGTCTTCTTCCGGCTTTTATTCGGCCTTACTTGTCAAACCAAATTGTGACCCCGCTTATTGCTTTATCGAAGTGGTTTCAAAAATTGTGTTGCAGGGAGCTAAGATCAAGCGATCTGGTTGAAATGAAGGGAGATATAATTATGATACTATGCACATTTGAAATGATATTTCCGCCTGCTTTCTTCACCATCATGGTACACTTGTTGATCCATCTCCCCGACCAGGTGTTGTTAAAGGGACCAGTCCATTTTAGTTGGATGTTTCCTATTGAAAGGTACATTTAAATTAAATTCATTTATATTGGTGTTTATTGATTGAATTAAAGTTTTTGTTTTCATTTCAGGCAATTGGGTGAATATAAGAGGTCTGTTAGAAACACACGGTATCCCGAGGGCTGTATTGCTGAGCAATATATAGCACAAGAATGTGTGAACTTTTACAAATTATACATGACCCATTCAGATTCTGCAGGTGTGGATGACGCGAGCTCACATAGTGACAACAGATTTAACATTTTTGCATCTTCTGATCTTATCAAGCTATGTGGATCACTTCCGCGGGTGAGGTTGACCCATGAACAAATTAAAATTGCACACTGGTGTGTCATGGAACATTGTGACCAAGCAAGCTATTATATTACTCGACACAAGCTTAAATTCGAGATGGAATTTCCTCACGCCACACGTGAAGAACGCATCAACCACTTTCATACATATTTTTCTAATTGGGTACACATAACATTTCTCTTTTGGACAAGTTTGGATATTTTGTAGTTGTTTAGTTTAATGTTTCTAGTGGTTGCATGCAGATGAATAATTTGCAAGAAGAAGAGCACGAAGGCTATGATTATCAATTGCACATTTTATCCTATCAACCACAAATGTACAACTGTTTTTCTAGTTGTCATGTGAACGGAGTGAAATTTGTAGTGGTTGATCGAGATCAGAACTTGAAAACACAAAATTCTGGGGTAATGGTTGAAGATGAAGACATGAGATAATATGGAATTCTTGAGAATATCATTGAGTTACGTTATCCAACTGAGATGTCAGTTGTTATTTTCAAATGCAAATGGTTCAACACTGATCCTTCAGAAATAGGGAGTACTAAGACAGACCATGGACTTCTCTCCGTTGACACGTCTTCCAGTTGGTATGAGGATTCACCATATTGTTTAGCTTCTGCTACAAGACAAGTGTTTTATCTTGAAGATCCAAAGGCCGGAGACAATTGGAAGATTGTTAATATTGTTGCACATCGAGGGATATATAGTGATAATTCACTTGGTCGAGATGAAAATTCTGATTTGGCGACTCAAATATTATCTCATCCAGAAGAACCGTATCAAGAAAATATATCAAGTACATTACCTAGTATACCAATTGACGTTCGCGTTTTAGGCGAGCAAAATGAAGTGCTATTCTAGTCACGCAAATATCAAACAATATTTATAACCGAGTGAGTGTGCACAAATACATGATTAATAAGTGAAACATGAATGTAAATACAAAGTTAAGGGTTTAGAAAAGTAGTCTAGGTATTGAATGATCTTCAATCCAAGCTCCAATCTTCAACCAAGCTTAATCTTCTCCAAAGGTTTGATCTTTGCTCTTTAGGGTTGACCGAGTTGACCAGCGTTGACAGAGTTGACCGAGTCAAATAGTTGACTCGGGCGGGTCAACTTTACAGAGGGTTCGAATTTGGCCGAGTCACTTCTTGACTCGGTCTTGCGCTTCGTGACTCGGGCAGAACTGACTCGGGCGAGTCAAATAGTTGACTCGGGCGAGTCAACTTTCCAGAGGGTTCGAATTTGGCCGAGTCACTTCTTGACTCAGTCTTGCGCTTCGTGACTCGGGCAGAACTGACTCGGGCGAGTCAAATAGTTGACTCGGGCGAGTCAACTTTCCAGAGAGTTCCAATTTGCCCGAGTCACTTCTTGACTCGGTATTGCGCTTCGTGACTCGGGCAGAACTGACTCGGGCGAGTCAAATAGTTGACTCGGGCGAGTCAACTTTTTAGAGAGTTCCAATTTGCCCGAGTGCTTTGATCCGGGCGAGTCAACTAGTCCAGACCGAGTCACATTGACTCGGGCGAATCTTCATTATCATGATTCTTTTGCGCTTTCGCCCGCCATCGACTGGATTTTGTCCGAAACTCTTCTAAGCTGCTGCGTGACTCCAACTACTCGATATAAACCTGAAACGCACGCGAAAAGCATCAAAAGACTTATATAACATCACGGAATGAACAAGAACTAAAAGGGGAATGCACATAAATACTATGCACTTTGCGTGCACATCACCAATTAATGGTATAGAGATTGATTTAGGCTCTCTACCACAAATGCCCTCACAGGTAAGATTTGATGCGAATGTACATATCTGATGAGGATGACTTGGAAACCGATGAAAATATAAGCACTACTGAAGATGAGGATGAAGAGGAAATTTAGGTTTGTGTTAAATTTAATTCAAATCATATGTTGACCAGTGTTTCGGTGCAAGATAGCGTAACTTTTGCTACGGGTGTCCGATCGGCTATTGTAATTGTTTTTTTAAACGGAACGAGCCTACGGTCAGAAATCACCAGCTATCGCTCGTGACTAAATGTGTTTTGAGGCAGTCTGAGGTCGTTTACTATTTTATTTTCAATTATTTGTATTTTGCGAGTTTTTTTTCATCTTTTTTTTTACTGTATTTTTTTTATCAGTGTGTCAAATGAAGGGAGCGACAAGAGCAAATGATTTAAGGTTTATGGTTTACGATTTGGGTTTTACGATTTGGGATTTACGATTAGGTTGGAGGTTGGAGGTTGGGGTTTGGAGGGTTGGGGTTTGGGGTTGGGAGTTTGTGTTTAGCTCGTGACTATTGAATTAATCTATTGAGTTTTAGGTTTGGGGGCTTTTTTCCCGCCAAACCACAATTGCACAATTCCAATTGCACAATTGGAATTGCACAATTCCAATTGCACGATTTAGGATTTACTCTTCCACTCCTCGTCTTCGTCTCTGCGTCTTCGTCTCTGCGTCTTCGTCTCTGCCTCTGCGTCTGCGTCTGCGGCTCTCTCTGTCTCCGGCCACACTCCTCCAGCCAGCTACTGTAAACCCCACTTCTGCAACCCAATCCCCAGTCCCCAGTCCCCAGCAAAGCATAGAAATGCCACCGACTAAGAAGAGGAGTTTGACAAGTTTGAGGAGCTTTCAGGGAGAGACTACACGGCGGATGATGCTCCGCCCACCCAAGTTGAGACAACCCCCAAAGAAGCTTTCACCGGAAGGGACCTCGAGAAAGCGATTTCGGTCGAACCTGGAGGACGAAGTCCAAATAGTGAGCGATGAAGTGATCAGTTCTCAAGCAAATCCACAACCCTAGCAAGCTATTCCACCAACGCAGAAGCCAAACAGGGCGCCTCAACCCTCCCAACCCTCCCAACCCTCCCAACCCCAACCCTCTGAACCACCACAGCAACCTTCAAATGCTCCGCCAGAATCGTTTGGAAATATGTCCATCACAGGAAAACCATCAGAGCGACAACATCCGCGACGTGCAGCACCTCCTCACTGAATGCTCCGCCCTCACCCCCATTGAATTCCCTGCCCTCAGCCCCATCGAATCCCCTGCCCTCACCTCCATTAAATCCTCCTCCCTCGTCTCCGTTGAATCCTCTGGCCGCACCACCACTTAACCCTTCAACATCTCAGTCTCAGTCTCAGTCGAATTCTCATTCTACAACTCTGCCACTACTACCAAGGAGAAGCATCAGGTGCAAATCGGATCCAGACCAACCCGTAATAGGTAACATATTGTATCTTAATTATAATTTCCAATTTCCATAGTGTTTATGAATCTGGTTATAACTCAAATTTCATTTTAGGAGAGGAACAAATTAAAAAGCATAAACGTGGATTGGTCAATGGTACCAAGGTGTATTCTATGAAAACACTGCTGAAGACAAAGATTAAAATAGAGCCAGGAGTGTGTGGACTTGTCCCAGCTGATCCGAATGTGAAATCTTTGCTTGTCCATGAAATAGGCAGCTGCATCAGAGGAAAAGTGCCTATGTTAGCAAGGTCATACGCTGAACTTCCAAAGGCGAACTGGAACATAGTTTACACACACCTAATGGTAATACATTTATTTATCTACTGACGCTTTCATTTGTCTTTTAAACTTGTGTTGCTTTTAATTAATTTGAGGTGCTTTAGTTTGGTGGAAAAGGCTCTTTTAAACTTGTGTTGATTAAACTTTGTACTTGGCATTTATTTTTAGCAGAATTATACAAGGCTCTTTTGGGATGAAGCTGTTGTAGTCTTTTCAATGATTGTATCTGCAGTAATTTATTTAACAGAGTAAAATCTGTATTTCAATGATTCTAGTTGTGTTTTTTATGTTCAATACAGTGGGTGGGTTTTCTATTTGTGTTGCTTTTAATCAATTTTTCAATGTTAGGATAATTTTGAAATTGAGGTGTCAAACAATTGGCTGTGGAACTATATTTGTAAGATTGCCACCGCCAGATACAGAGGATGGAAGCATAGCTGTAGGAAGCATTTTTTGGAGTTTGGTGCTGAGCCGGTTCCGATTGAGTTTGAGCATCGAGAGAATGAATGGCGTTGGCTGGTTGACCACTTCCAAGAACAATCATATAAGGTATTATGTTAGTATCTAATCACCAGTTGTATTGAATGAATTATATTGACTGACTTACTGACTTAATTTGATTTGGTTAGGAAAAATGTGATAATATGAAGGTCACTCGTAATAGTGCCACGCGACCTACCCATCATTCTGGAAAGCTGTCCTTTTATCATAGAGCTCAAAAATTACAGCAAGAAGGACATAGGGCACCATATGTCGGGACATATGAAGTAGCATATGGTGCCGACCCTGTTGGTGCTCCATTAGTGGTAATCTATCTTACTGTTTTTTTCAATATGTATATTCAATTTGTGTATATGAAGTTTAAGTACTTTAAGTGTATATGCAGTTTGTGTATATGAAGTTTAAGTACTTTAAGTGTATATGCAGTTTGTGTATATGAAGTTTAAGTACTTTAAGTGTATATGCAGTTTTTGTATATGCTGTTTTTGTATATGCAGTTTGTGTATTATGCAGTTGGTATTTTACAGCAACCTTAGTATTTTATATGATGCTTGGTATTTTATATGATGCTTGTATTTTATATGAAGTTGATGTGGATGTGCTGGTTGATGTGGATGTGCTGGTTGCTGTTGGTAATTGAATGTTGCTGGTATTTTACATATTGTTGGTAGTTTACAGCAATTGATTGTGTATTTTATATGCAAATCATTTGATTGTACTTGTTTTATGTAGGAAGAGATGAAACAAAAAGTTCAACAAGTATTGGATGAGGAAGCTGAGAATGACTTGTGTGGTGTTGATGATGCTGCTGCTGCTCTGCTGGAACAAACTCAAGCGAACATTATTAGTGAGGTGATCTCAAAGCACAAGGCAGCCAATGTCGATGGTGTTCGCAGCTTATTTCAAAAGCCTCCACGCCCTAGAACTGTTGCTGATCAATCTGCAGAGAATATACAATTGCGTGAAGAGCTAATAAAAGCGAAGGAAGAAGCAAAGGCTAAAACTGCCGAGTTTGAGGAGCGGATTCGCGCATTAGAGCAGCTTGTAAGGAATGGGTCGATGGGTGCATCCCCAAGCGATGGAGCAAGCTATCCTTAATTGATGGGTGCTATGTGACTTTTGATGATTTGGATTGGAAAACTATGTGACTTTTGTTACTTATGTGACCTTGGTTCGTGACTTTTATGACTTTTGTTACTTATGGCCTAGGAACTTATGTGACTTTTGATGCTTTGTCATCTGGGACTTATGTGACTTTTGATGCTTTGTCATCTGGGACTTATGTGACTTTTATGACTTTTGTTACTTATGGCCTAGGAACTTATGTGACTTTTGATGCTTTGTCATCTGGGACTTATGTGACATTATCCTTTCTAATTGTTTTTTAAAAAGCTTGTACATAAGATAGCTTAGATGACACCTTATTAATATAATGACTGTCACATTAGTAAGTTATCGATACCCACAACTGAAATGACACAAGCCATGTGTTACATAAGACGGTTCTCGTGACAAATACTCATATCTCCTAAGAGGAGTTTGAGATGGCAGGTTTCTTATGTGACACGTTTGACATATACTAACGCGACGCACAAACTTATGTTATTTTAGTCCTAAAGCCTATGCGACATGTCTAAAACTATCATGTCGCTTAAGGGGTTATGCGACAGCACTTACGCCACGTGACATATATGACACATATATTGTCACATTAGCTGCATGCGACATAAACCATTCATAAACGACATTTCAAAATTGTCACATAAGATGTAAAATGGCGTAGTGACTGATCATGGCCAGAAGCTCATGATCCACAAAGTCTCAAGCTCAAACTTAATTTAAAGAGTACAACACTGGATTTGTATTTATTTGGTTGGTGTTTGGGACAGCTGGAGGTGATGGTATTCTGCCGGTCATTCCGTAATATGAGAGGAGTTTTGTTCCACTATTTTATCCATCCCCATTGCATCTTGCAAGGTGGCAGGCAGGCTGCATTAAACTCAACTCCCTGGGAACATCTTCTTGCAACCTGGCTAGGAACCTATTGGGTAGGCTTTTTGCTGTGATCCCTGGGTACGTGTTTAGAGATATTCGAACTCAGACAATATGCAGCAAGTGCTGTGGTTTGTAGTAGTTTATATAGAGTTACATTACCTCGACCTTCCAATAAAGTGATCGCCCAAACCGTTGATTAATGTCACGTGTCCCATGCAATAAGGTGGTGTGTTGCATGCATCTATTGAAACAACCGTAATGCTTCTCCGTTCATAGAGAAAGCATCAATCGATATCCTTCGATTCGGCGATTCACAACGACGCTCAAAATTCCTCTCAATTTGAAATAACCTTAAACCCTTATTCGTCATCACCACTGAAGATAGACTGTTGGATTCCGGAGTTTTGATGATAACAAACACTTAACTGATGATTGCATTTGATGTGCAGGAAACCAACATTGAATGCATTAAATACAAAAGATTTCTTTGCAGATTATTCAGGTGGATTCATAGAGATTCAAAGAATATTGATGATATCTTTATGGAAAGATGTCATCAATCCAGAATATATTATGGGATATTTTCTGAATGACATTAAATATGATTATCTCTAAACTTGGAAACAAATCCATCTCTGATTGATTAGCTTTCTAATCTTAAGAGATATCGTATTTAATGCTGGAGATAATTGATTACAATGAAGGAAATTGAAATCAATTGTGATCTAGTTAATAATGACGAGAAAGCTGCCGATCTCATCAAGGAAAGCCTCAAAAAGAAAGTTGAAAAAGAAAAGATGTGCGTCATTGATTGGAGCAAGAAAAGTGAGCACGCAAATCGGAGAGTTCTTTGAGAGAAAAAGAGGACTCAAATTGTTCAAGCTCGTGAAAGAAAAGAGTAGTGTTCAAGGGTTGGATTGAGTTGGGAGATCCAAAGGTTAAGTAAAAGTTGTGTATGGATAATACTAGTTAGTTGCTTAGACGCTTTGTAACCAACAAGAATATCCTCAATACAGAACATCTCTTTTCACAATTCCTTTTAGTGGATACTGGAAGGTAGTGGTTTTACTTAATCACCAATTGATACTAAGGTTTCCACTATACATAAACGAGTAAGCCATTTAAGTCTTATTTATTTAATTTAGTCCGCTGTTGTCTTACCTCTCAGGGAAGACATCTCTTCTTTATCTGAGAGGAAAAACTAACCTAACGATCCAACAATTGGTATCCGAGCTAAGGCTCTAGATTTGTGTTAGCTTTGCAGGATAAATGGCCGCAAACAGCTCAATCAACGACTCATTTTGGAAGCCACCAGTGTTGAAACCCGGCGAATACGATTGGTGAACCCAACAAATAGAAGCCCACATTTTCTCATTAGATGGACATCTATAGAGGGTAATCGAACATGGACCGATACTGATCAGGGATAGCAACGATCCCACAAAGGAAAAGAAAAAGGAAGACTTTAAGGACGAAGACTACAAAGCCCTAGAAAAGAATTACAGAGCTAAGAAAGTACTGTATGCTGCCCTCTCCCCAGAAGACCTGAAAAAGGTCTTACAATACAAGACAGCTCAAGACATTTGGAATGGACTCTTGAGACTTTACTGAGGGAATGAAGACATTAGGAAAAATAGAATCTTCGCTGCTTCAAAAGCCTACGAAAGTGCTCTATAGGGCAAGAACAAATCACTAGAGTACTTCAATACCCGCTTTCAAACCTATGTTGGTCAGATGGAATTTCTAGGAGAAACCCTTCCCGAATGGAAAGTAACTCACCATTTCTTGCAAGCTCTAAATGACAAGTGGGACGCAGTAACTCTGGCACTGCAGATACAAAGCAATATCAAAAAGATAACACTCGAAGAATTGGTTGCGAGTCTCTAGAGCAATGCAGGAATCATAGAAAGAAAACTGGCTAGACGGAATCGGACAAGAGTATTTCGATCGCCCTCAAAATCGAAAAGGCCTTTGACCTCGCACAGACAGACGGACATGATGAGGAGGAAGACGAGACCACAGCACAAATGACAAGAGCATTCAAGAGAGACACATGTGGAAGTGGTAAAGCGGATATTGCGTTACCCGAAAGGTACAGATGCACTCTACCTATAGTATCCAAGAGGGGGAACTTGCGACTTCCACGATTTACATATGAGACTATGCTGGAAGCAGAACCGATCGAAAGTCCGCATCAGGAATGACTCAATTCCTAGGCCCCTGCCTTACCTCATGGGGATCAACGAATTAGAACTCCATTGCCCTATCCACTGGTGAAGCCGACTATATAGCTGCCGCATGCTGACTCACAACTTCTGACCACAGCTAAGTGACTATGGTGTCAATATTTATCATTCTCTTATATTTTTTGATAATTCCATTGCCATAAATATCTTAAAGAACCCTGTGCAGTTCTCACGTACTAAACTCATAGAGATACGATATCATTTTCTGCGTGAAAAGGGGCTTGTAACAATAAGGTTTTGTCGCATGGAGGATTAAGCAGCTGCCACATTCACCTAAGCACTGAACAGAGAACTCTTTGAAAAACTGCGTCTGGAACTGGGTATGTCTTCCCTTAACTGACTTATGTGTTCCCTGTCAAACTCCTTCAATGAATGGCTATGAAAAGTATACATAAGCACTTGTTCTAAACTGCATTCAGTATGAAACGCCATTCTAAATCACATTTGGGTCGCTGTTACACCGTGGGAACTTAAGCATATTGGTGTCATATTTTTTTCATTGGTTTAAGTAGTCATGATGAGTTTCTCTTCTGGACCTAATGAGTCTTCCAGATTTTGATCCCAACTTACAAGCCACGGAAGATCTCTACAGCCAACCCAAGCCCGATCATGATTCGACGCTCCTATGTGCCAATTGTTATCTTAAAACTAGAGCGATCAATCATGAGGTATACACATACTCAACTACTCATACTTTCTTCATTTTAAATTCTTTTATTTGTGTGATGCCCTCTCTCGTACCATTTGGGTAAATCAACTGCATCACACCCCTCCTTGATGAACCATAAGACTCGAACCAAAAATCCGGGCTGAACGGAAATTTTTGACCTGGAGTTATCGAGCAGGAACAATCGGCGGGAAAACAAGAGAAAAACAGAAATCAAGAGGGAAACCTGCACAACCAATTTATGGACATACTCATTAAGTCTTGGGATAAGATTTTGGAAGATGGACACATTTTAAAGCCTTGATTACCAAGTCTATGATTCTCCTAAAATCAGGGTGCTTAGCTACTAAAGATGGAGCAATTCCACCTTGCCCAAATCATAATGCATCATGGCTCATATTCACACCATGGGTTAACATGGCATGCCCTATACCTATGTGGTAAAGCTCATTCTCATATCGAGCAAAAGAGGAGATCCATGCATGGAAAGAGCTTGCAGATACTAACTGTGAAAAAATGAGCTATATGTTTAGCTCTGGGGTAAAGGAAGATTCAAAATCCAAAGCTGTCAAGTTAGTGACTCTAGTTGAGGGAATGCAGAATGCTACTCATTTAATACTCATCGGATGGATACACCCCAATCATGGAGAGTATTTAGAAGCTGGAGGGTATGGTTACCTCTGTGGTAAAGCCAGTGACCAGAATGGAGGAGTCTATTGATCACATCACCAAACTTCACCATGCTGGGACTAAGATGCTCGAACAAATGCAAAGACATTATCGGCAAAGCCCAACGATCAGTTTTTGCCCTTATGGTTCGGCCCTCCTTGTTACCCCTACCTCATTATCTCCGTTCTTTGGTAAATTTTTTCTCTACCTCATCATGCACTGCCTTCATCTATGTTAGTCTAAATTGTGCCTCCTATCTTGCGGTTGGTGCCACTTTGCATGGCACCCAAATGTGAATAACGAATGGATTTTCTAATTTGGTGTGGTTTTTAACTTGTTACTTACGATTTCTGTTTGATGATGGCAAAAGGGGGAAGTCATAGAGATGCACTAAGGGGGAAGTACATACATTGATCTCTATACATGTTTTTTTGAGGGGGAACTGACCAGTGCCTTACCTGACATCGAAAGAACAAACATGCCTACCTAATAGGGACACATCAAATGTGCAATACCAGAACAGGGACACTTATAAAAACATGCATATTTCACAATGATACTCTGCTACAGTATGTCTTCTTTTATGCCTAACGAAGAAGTGTTTGCCATCATCAAAAAGGGGGAATTTGTTGGATTCTGGGGTTTTGATGATAACAAACACTTAACTAATGATTGCATTTGATGTGCAGGAAAGCAGCATTGAATGCACTAAATACAAAAGATTTCTTTGCAGATTATTCAGGTGGATTCATAGAGATTCAAAGAGTATTGATGATATCTTTATGGGAAGATGTCATCAATCTAGAATATTATGGGATATATTCTGGATGACATTAAATATGATTCTCTCTAAACTTGGAAACAAATCTATCTCTGATTGATTAGCTTTCCAATCTTAAGAGATATCGTATTTAATGCTGGAGATAATTGATTACAATGAAGGAAATTGAAATCAATTGTGATCTTCTCAATAATGATGAGAAAGCTGCCGATCTCATCAAGGAAATCTTCAAAAGAAAAGATGTGCGTCATTGATTGGAGCAAGAAAAGTGAGCGCGCAAACCGGATAGTTGTTGGAGAGAAAAAGAGGACTCAAATTGTTCAAGCTTGTAGGTGAAAAGAGTAGTGTTCAAGGGTTGGATTGAGTTGAGAGATCCAAAGGTTAAGTAAAAGCTGTGTACGGATAGTACTAGTTAGTTGCTTAGACGCTTTGTAACCAACAAGAATATCCTCAATACAGACCATCTCTTTTCAAAAATCCTTACAGTGGATACTGAAAGGTAGTGGTCTTACTTAATCACCAATTGGTACTAAGGTTTCCACTATACATAAACGAGTAAGCCTTAATTTTTATTTATTTAATTTATTCTGATGCTGTCTTACCTCTCAGGGAAGACACCTCTTCTTTACCTGAGAGGGAAAGCTAACATAACAATCCAACATAGACCTTAGGCAGTCAGGCCGCAGGGGGATGGTACATCTCTTGCTAAAAATTCAAACCTTATCATGGCTGTTGGTACTGTCTTGGGCTACAATTTGGACTCATCAGATAGTGACACCACCAGGGTTCGGAGAATTGAAGTTGTAATCACACGTGGATTGAGGAAACATAGGCAATTTCTCAGTTTGTTTCTCTGATGCTTGTGCCTCTTGTAGCTTCTTTTAGATTACTAAGCTTTTGATGATTACAAATACTTAACTAATTAATTTAACTAGTGTGCAAGAAAGATCTTACTTCATTTATTGCAAGAAGTCAAATAGAAAAGATCCTAAAAAGACAAAATATAATAAGATATACGGAAGATATTTGATGACAACTTATGAGAAATTGTTATCAAATCAAGAAGACAATCTCTAGCAGAATATTCGGATAATTCAATAAAGATATCCTAAGAAGATCCGAAATATTTGATGACAACTTTATGAGAAGTTGTCATCAAGTCCAAATATATTATGAGATATATTTTGAACTTAATGAATATATCTCCTTAATAAATATGGAAATTAAATCTAATTATATTAGAGAAACCTTCCTATTTATTAAAAGAGAAATATATTCGGATTGTAGGATTATTTGATTTTGGATTGAAGGATCCTAATCGAAAAAACCTAGGCGTATCCATTGTGCTACAAGAAGCTTGACGGGCAAGCTAGAGAAACGTGCGGAAAAAGAAAGAAAGAAAACGAAGAGTGTGCAAAACGAATCAAGGCTTGTTGTGAGCATCAGAAGCTTGAACGAATGAGTTCGAGAGTGGGTTAGATCGGTTCGAGGGTTGGGTTGAGCTAGAGTGACAAAGATAAATTAAAACTTGTACTGAGTGTACTAGTGAGAAACTTAGTCTTTTGTACTTAGCAAGAATATCCTAAATACAGAAACTGATCTATTCACAAATCCTTCCAGGGGATACTGGAAGGTAGTGGTTTTACTTAGTTGCTTGATTAAGTACTGAGGTTTCCACTATAAATCACTGAGTAAGCGAATTTAATTTTTGTACATTTAATATTCCGCTGCTGCAATACCTGTCGGGTAACCCATCTCGCTGGTGCTATACATGCTAGGTATAGGACAAATTTGTTACCCCATAAGAACAGCTAACTAACGATCCAAAGATTGGTATCGGAGCCAAGGCTCTAGATTTTTGTTAGCTTTTGCAGGAAAAATGGCCGCAAGCAACTCGATACATTACTCCTTCTGAAAACCACCAGTGCTGAACCGAGAGAGTATGACTGATGGACTCAGCAGATTGAGGCCACATTTGTTCCTTGAATGGATAACTCTGGAGGGTAATTGAACAAGGACCAATACATATCAGGGACAGCACCGATCCTACCAAAGATAAAAAAAAAAAAAAAAGATTATAGGGATGAGGTCTATAAAGCTCTTGAAAAGAATAAACGAGCGAAGAAAGTACTATATGCAGCTCTCACCCCCGGCGATCTGAAAAAGGTCTTAAAATACAAAAGTGCTCAAGACATCTGGAAAAGACTTCTAAGGTTATACTGGGGAAATGAGGACATCAAAAGGAACATGATACTCGCTGCTTCCAAAGACTATGAAAATGCCATACAGGGAAAGAACGAGTCATTAGAAGACTTCCACACTCAATTCCAAACATACGTCGGTCAGATGGAGTTCCTTGGGGAAACCCTCCCTTAGTGGAAAGTGACACATCACTTCCTACAATAACTGAATAAAAAATGGGATGTTGTCACGTTGGCTCTGCAAGCTCAAAGTAATATCAAGAAAATAACTCTCAAAGAAATAGTTGCATGCCTCCAAAGCAATGCTGGAATAATAGAAAGAAAGATTGCTAGATGCGAGCCAGACATCACTCACTCCATTGCCCTGAAAATCAAAAAGGCCTTCGATCTCGCACAAACTGATGAGCACGATGAGGAAGAGGATGAGACAACCGCACAAATGACAAAAGCATTCAAGATGGCTAGAATTAATGGCGAACAGAATTTCACCAAAGGGAAGCCAGAACCCAGATATACCTTCGAGGAAAATAAGAAACTCTTATGCTACCACTGTCAACGCAAAGGGCACATGGCCAAGAACTGTTTAAGGAAAAGAAATGGAGAACCACCAGCTCAGAGGAGTGTACAAGCCATGCTTGCAACTTGTGGAGAATCTAAAGAAGACAGTGATGGTGATCAATCAACCAGGGAAGCATGCTTGATGGCTCACTAAAATACCTCTGAGGTAACTTCTTCTTCTTCACTCAATAACCTTGTTTATACTGACTTTAAATTCATTGATGTAATAAAAGGCTTAGTGAAGGAGAATCACAGACTCAGTCAGATCATAGAAGAAAAGGATCACTTGATTGAAGGAAAGATTGAAAATAACACACTTTGGGATGATAAAGCAATGGGACTTGAAAGGGAAAGGAGACATGTAAGGATGAAAGCCACACCTGTGAGGTACATCTACTTAAAGTTAAAGTTCTCGAAACCAACGTGACTCAACTAAAGATCGACAACGCAGAGCTGCTACACTCTTTAAGAGAAGCCAGAGAAGAAATTGAGACAAAAGAATAATGGATAAAGGAGCATAAGGTCACGAGAATGGAAAAGGAATTGCAAAAGGATCAGTGCCTTACCTGTGAAGAACATCTGATCAACATTGAACATCTGGATAGCAGCCTGACACAACTAAAGACAGACAACGCAGAACTGCTACACTCTCTAAAAAGCACCAGAGAAGGTGAGGCTAAGAGAAAGGAATAATGGAAGAAGCAACAAGGAACAAGAGATCATAAGAGTTGAAAAGGAACACAAGAAATTTTCAGAGCATTTCATTAGACCTGGAATTGGATTCTCAGAAAAAAGGCCGCTCTAACCAACACAACAGAGTCCAAAGCTGCTATACCGGTGAAGGATACATGTGACTACTCCCGTCAGAATGCCCAACCAGGTAACAGACCTTCTACGAAGAATAAGTATCCCTCTGAGGACTCTTTTCCCTTCAATGCAAAGAAGGAGTATGCGATCTGGAAGAAGTAAGTTATGAACAAGAAGCCATTCAACATTGATCTTCAAGCCAGAGAGAACCGCATATCCATCCCTGCTGGAATGAGAAAATATGCAGGACTAAAGTGTCATTGCATATGCTGGCATTGTGGTAAGGAAGGCCACTACAGGAGAGATTACTCCCTTCTAAGGAAACTTGAGGAAAAGAATCGAAACGTCCATGGAACATTGATAGAGCCTATTTATACACACTATTTAGATCCTAACCCTATGCTTGTTTGCATTATTTTGTGTACAAGATTACTGGTTTCCGGTGTTTTTGTATTTCAGGGCAAAACGAGGGCTTAAGTCGGATACGCGCTAACAAGCAGCGTTTAAAAGAGCGCAACACACAGCCTGCGGAGCTAGCAGCGCAAACAGGATAGGAAGTGGCAGAGTCGATTACGGTGCGCCGACCGATTGCGCTAACCAATGTGCAGTGCGCCATGCGCAGAATAGTGGTGTTTTCAAATCTTGACACCATCAGATTTGGAAGTTGCCAATGCCGTCCTTGGGCCTCATGAGCAGTATATAAAGAGAGGAAGGCTAGGGTTTGAACATGAATCACCAAGAGAGGACCACAGCACACGAGAGAGCGGCAGAACTGAAAAACACACGAGCTGCTGCGAGGACCTGCGCTAGCCGACTGCGCCAGCCGAGACATTGCAACCTGCACGCACCTGCTTGTTACTGTTTTCTTGGATACTTTAGATATTATTTACTATATCTATGATGTTTACTACTAGCATGTCTAGCTAAACGCTTGGTATCGGTTGGGCATGATTCTATGAGTATTTCCTTTGAGATTTGTGCTCAATGCATAGTTTGTTTGCTTGTATTAATTCTGTGCACACTGTTGACAGCTAGTTGCATGAGTAGGGGAAGCCTTGAACCGCAATCTTACTCTTGCTACTTGTTTGTTATATGTTAAATTAGTTGAATAGCTTGACGGTGACAACTAGGAGTAACGCGCTAGGATAATCAGTTGCTACGTGACAGGATTCGTAGCTGTTTAGACTAGTCTTAAGAATTAATAGCTCATGAACTTTGATCGGAACATGCGCACAAGTTAGGAAGCCTTGACCGGACACTAACTTCAGTAAATCGAACTATAGACGTTTAGAGTCGATGATAAGGAATACACTCATAGAGGATTGTCTGCGCCGATACTTTTCATAGTCATAGTACTTAATCTCTACTTCCTGCGCACGTCTAGTGCAATTCCTGCGTTAACTATTGTTTATTCGCGCACTTGCGCAACCCAATCACTCACACCCCAACTTTTGTAAGTGTAGGTTACTAGTTTGAGCTAATCTACTTGCTCCCTGTGGAATCGACCCTGACTTAGCCGCTATACTAAGTGGAGAAGGAAGGAATTAATTTGACGCGCACAACGACGCGCGCTATCAAACATCTACTTGCAGAAAACCCAAAACCACTCCAAGAACTAAGATTGAGCTAACTGATACTTCTACTAAATTCAAGCACTCTTCTAAACCCAGTAAGCCCAAGCTTGTCTAGGTACGTAAAAATTGACATTTCTCTTGTAGGTAAGAGTGAGGTTCGATCCCTTGTATATTGACAGCGCGGATCGAAACACATGACCGAAAGCCAAGGGTGCTTCAACTCACTCCACCAACACTCCGAAGGGTACATATTCTTCGAAAATAAGAGTAAGGGAAAAGTTCCAGGTCTGGGAAAGGTAAGGAAAAGTAAGTATGCCTAACAAAATTTATATTGAAAATGTAATGATTAGTGATCAGATGCAAGAGTCAGGTTCCTCACCCCTACTGAGGAAGGAAGAACTTCAGATTACATTTCAGCCTGAACATGAAGTGGAACCTATTCCGACATTACCAACAAAGATAATCCTTGAAAAAATTCACCAGATCAAGTAAGCATTTCTCTGGAGCCCAAAGAGGAAACGAAAGATGGATTACCTTCGGAGGAAGGAACAGAAGCACCAGTACCAAGTGAGGAACAGACTCAGGGCAATACATCATAGTGAACACAACAGTATGAACATAGAAACCCAAATCAGTGGCTGACTAGTAGTCAAAGGTTACAATCAGCAAGAGGGAATTGACTATGACGAGACATTTGACCTCTGTTGCCAGGTCAGAAGCCATTCATTTTTTAATCGTCTATTCTACTTATCATGGTTTATCTTGCAGCAAATGGATGTAAAGACTGTTTTCCGAAATGGTGCTCAAAAAGAGGTACCTGTTCTTGCTATCCCACGAGTATGTATGTGGTGAGGTAGACAAGAATCTGTTTCTCCCGAGGGAAGGAACACATACTCTGGTGGTACAAGTATATGTAGATGATATCATTTTTTTTTGATCCACTAACCTTGCAAGGAAACTCACCAAGCTCATGTCCACTGATTTCGAAATGAGTATGGTGGGCGAGTTTAAGTTCTTTCTTGTGCTGCAAGTAACACAGGGCCAAGATGGCACACAAATTCATCAACAAAAATATCTCAGGAAATACTCACAAAAGTCATGCCTGTTTGTGTGCTCGCTTTCAGGCTGATCCCAGGGAAACATATGTGAAGATGGTAAAAAGGATACTACATTACCTGAAGGGTACAGATACCCTATCCTTATGGTATCCCAGAGGGAGAGATCTGAGACTTGCTGGTTTTACTGGTGCCGACTGCGCTGGTAGCCGAACTGATCGGAAGTCCACTTCGGGAATGGCTCAATTATTGGGTCCCTGCCTCCTTTCATGGGGATTGAAGAAACATAACTTCATTGTCTTGTCAATAGCTGAAGCCGGATATGTAGCTGCCGCTGCTTGTTGCTCCCAAATTATGTGGCTTCGTCAACAGCTAAATGATTATGGTGTTATTATTTATCACTCGCATATATTTTGTGATAAAATCAGTGCTATTAACATATCTAAAAATCCTGTGCAATTCTCACGTACTAAGCATATTGAGATACAGTATCATTTTTGCGTGATTGTGTTGAGAAGGGTCTGGTGACAATAATCTTTTGTCGAACGGAATAACAAGTAGCATACATCCTCACCAAAGCCCTGAATAGAGAACCCTTTGAAAAATTACGTCTGAAGCTAGGTATGACTTCCTTCATCTGATATGTGTGTTCCCTGTCATACTCCTTCAATGACTGGCTATGAAAAGCATACGTAAGTACATGCTCTAGATTGCATTTAATTCCGAAACGCCATTATTTTTCACTTCCGAGAGCTACTGCATGTAGCACCTTAAGCATGTAGGTATCATATCATTTTCTAACATTGATTCCAGAAAGACATGATGAGTTTCTTTCTAGCCTTAATGAGTCTTCCAGAGAATTCCTCCCACCCTACAAACCACGGAAGATCTCAAAAGCCAACCTTAGCTGCTCAGGATCCGACGCCCCTATGAGCCCACTGCCATATTAAACACTAGGGCGATCAATCTTGAGGTACTCACATATTGCTCACATACTTTCTCACTTCAAAATTTCTTGTTTGTATGATGCGTCTCTTGTACCACTTGGGTAACTCAACCGCATCATACCCCTCCTTGATTGAACCATAAGGCTCGAACTGAGTATTTGGGCTGAACAGAAAGTTTCGAGCGGGGGTTATCGAGCAGAAATAAAAACCGGGTAGCAACTCTATGGACATACTTATCAAGTCTTGGGATACTTTTTGGATTTGGAGAGATTTGAGGATTTGATTACCAAACCTTGGCGTTTCTTAAAATCAGGGAGTTTACTGAGTGAGGGGGAGCATTCTAGAGTGTGCAGCGCTCGTGGAAGAGTTCGATCGGCTCGGCGGAAAGCTTTGGAGTGACGCAGACAGAACCTGCACCAGCTAGTTCTACAGCGGGTGCTATAGCAAACCCTCGATCACGTTGTACTAATTAGAATAGGCTGAGTCTGCGGGATCAGATGTAAAGCTATTCTGAATTGGTTCAAGTGAGTACGTGTGTGTGCAACACAAGTCAGAGCGTGTTCTTATTGTGTGTGATCGACTAGCTAAGGTTGAGTAGCATGGGTTGCTTGGAGTCGAACCGTGTTGTACAATAGACCTTGAGACTAGTGAATTGAAAGACTGAGGTTTAGTCTTTCCCAGAGGTAGACACTTGGCCGAACTGGGTGAACAAATAGCTATTCATTGTTTTATCTTGCTGCAAAAGATCTGTCAGTACAAGAGTGTGCTATAGCAACTGCTTGTACACAATCTGCAACTCAGAGACGCTGAGAATTTCATAATTGATATCTATTGCGTGATACTGGATTAATTGTCCTATTAGCGAAGCCTAGCGGTAGCACCTACTTTGTATTGTTAGTCGAATATTAGTTAACCTATTCGAGAACTTAGCGGTTAAGAGTAGGTAGAACATTGGAGTCGACACTACCTTAGCAAGATTGTTAGATAAAAAAGTAGTTTTTACTAGTTGATGCATGTTCGATCGATGATTATTAGTTGCAATGCATATTCCTGAACTGATTCTTTTTGAATTTGATAAATCTCATTCTTTCATTGAATTAAGAAAACGCAGGCAATTATCAACCAACGTATTTCCTTTCTAGCGTCCATGTCTTCATTTCCATTCCAGGATTGGTGCAGCTGCAACATTGGTGCTTTCTTCATTGAGAGGAGTCAATTATGCCTAAAACACGAACTACTACGTTCAAGTCAATAGCTGCACTAAACATGAGCTTTGAGGAGCTAACCGCTCGAACTCAAACATTTGAAGAATTGGTGTACAATCAGGCATAAATGTGTGCATAACGGCTAGTCTTGAGTGCATATTTGGAGCCTTAGAAAAGTTGTTGGATCGTTAGTTAGCTGTTCTTGTGGGGTAACAGAGTTGTCCTATACCTAGCAGGTATAGCACCAGTGAGATGGGTTACCCGCAGATATTGCAGCAGCGGAATATATTAAATGTAGAAAAATTAAATTCGCTTACTAAGTGATTTATAGTGGAAACCTCAGTACTTAATCAAGCAATAGAGTAAAACCACTACCTTCCAGTATCCCCTAGAAGGGTTCGTGAATAGATCAGTTTCTGTATTTAGGATATTCTTGTTAAGTACAAAAGATTAAGTTTCTCACTAGAACACTTAGTACAATTTCTAACTTATTTTTGTCACTCTAGCTGAACCCAACCCTCAAACCGATCTAACCCACTCTCGAACTCAATCGTTCAAGCTTCTGATGCTCATAACAAGACTTAATCCATTTTGCACACTCTTCATTTTCTTTCTCTCTTTTTCTGCATGATTCTCTAGCTCGCCCGTCAAGCTTCTTGTAGCACCATGTATACGCCTAGGTTTTTTCGATTAGGATCCTTCAATCCAAATCAAATAATCCTACAATCCAAAATATATTTCTCTTTTAATAAATAGGAAGGTTTCTCTAATATAATTAGATTTGCTTCCATATTTATTAAGGAGATATATTCATTAAGTCCAAAATATATCTCATACTATATTTGGACTTGATGACAACTTTATGAGAAGTTGTCATCAAATATCTTCGGATCTTCTTAGGATATCTTCTAGAGATTTGTCTTCTTGATTTGATAACAATTTCTTATAAGTTGTCATCAAATATGTTCTGCATATCTTCTTGATATTTTGTCCTCTTAGGATCTTCTTTCCTATTTGACTTCTTGCAAAGTAAGACTTTCCTGCACACTAGTTAAATTAATTAGGTAAGTGTTTGTAATCATCAAAACCTTAGGAATCCAACAAATTCCCTTTTATTAATGATGACAAACACTTCTTCGATAAACAGGAAACAATACAAAAATTATGATCATACGTGCACTGTGTTTCATAAATGTCCTAATTAATTCTCCTAGGTATAGCAGGTTCGTTCGTTCCCCTTCAGAAAATTTCTCCTAGGTATGTTCCTGTGTTCCTTATCAGGGGTGGTACTAGTTAGTTCCTCAGAAAAATATTTGTACAGAGATGAATATTTCACTTCCCCTCAGATTGTTCATTCCATGTATAACTTCCCCTTTTGGCATCATCAAAAAGAAAACGTTAGTAACAAGTTAAAGACCACATCAATTTAGAAATCTCTTTTATCAATCAAAACCGGATGTCATACGAAGTGGCACCAACCGCAAGACAGGAGGCATAATTTAAGACTAACATAGAGAATAGACAGCGCATGATGAGGAAAAAATAACAAGGAACGGGTATAATGAGACAGGAAAACAAGGAGAGGGTGAACCATAAGAGCATAAACTGATCACTGGCCGTCACGAATAATTTCTTGCAGTTGTGTGAGTAGCTCTACCAGAGAGGTAACCATACCCTCCAGCCTCATAATTCGCTTCATGACAGGTTGACATCCTCCTGAGGGACATCTGAATGAGCAGCACTCTGCATTCCCTCCACCGGGGACACCATCTTGACAGCTTTGGATTTTGGAGCCTCCTTTACTGCCTCAGTAACTGTTTCTCTGCCGGGACGCACGCTGGTGAGCCTCAGACACTGACATCGGATCAAATATATTCAGCACATCCTGCAACTGAAGACACAATCCACCAATATAGCGCGAACCCAATTGAACAGGGAATTCATTGAGATCAATACGAGACAACATCTGATAAAAATCAGTGGTGTACTCATCCACCGAGCGAGAATTCTGCCGCAAATTCTGAAAACGCTGGTACAGCTCCCTTTCAAAGTTAAAAGGCAGAAACGCAGCTCTGATGTGCTTCCTGAACTTATCCCACCGGGAGATCTTGTCCTTCCAGCCCGAGCACGTGTCTTCTTCAACTGTTTAGACCAAGCTTGTGTTCAACCTCACAATCGGATAGCAACCAGTGAAACACGACGGTCCTTCGGAACTTCCTTGAAGTCCAAAATCTCCTCAACCTGAGCAAGTCAATCGATGAACTCCTCCGCTTTAAGGCTGCCATCAAACTCAGGAATGTCAACCGTAAACCCGAACTCCCAACGACAGTCCTGCCGAACAACTCCGAAGGGGTTGGCCTCCTCACCTATACCAGCCGCAACATTGGGACATCTAGAAAAGAGGTCGTCTGAGTCACCAAATCCAACTACCGACGCAAATTAGTGTTATCTCTTACCAAGTCATCATTGATTGCATTGATCCTCCCATTCGCCTCTTCAAGGGCTGCTTCTTCCAACACTGCATGCCTTTGTTTATGAGCCATCTGTGCAGGAACGACTGGAAACTGATACCACTCTGATGCAGCGTGTGTGGGCAAATGGATGATGATGCTTGAACTCGAAACCCTAGGCACGAATTGCAAGCCGTATAGAGAAAATTTTAAATTTTATTAATTCTCAAAAGTCTGTTTTCCCTACTTCCTTAGCTCTGTTTATATAGTAAACATAACCTACAAATTAAGAGAAAAAATATCTATCTAACCAAATCTAAAATTCAAGATAAGGAAACCTACCTAAAAACTAAAATTCAGGATAAGAAAACCTACCTAAAAACATTAATAATTAAAAATAAAATAATAAAACACTCCGGATGGGCTCAGAAGCCCACACGACCCAATCAGACCCTGGGCCACTCCCTCTTGCTAACGTGCACCGCCCCTGCTAACATGCATCTTAGGATGATACGTTTCTCTGCATACCGAAGTGCCAATCGCTCCGCATCACATGTGATAATTTCACAGAGCTTGTTTCATCAACACGAGGATAAAATAGAAATATTTGCTTAGGAAAGTTTCAATTGCAGTTGAGGGAAATGAGGAAATCGATGAAAATCAATTTTCTTCATCTCATTAAGAGGATATACATGAGAGTAAAAAATCCAAGAAAAGCCTTCTTGAGATTCAAGCCCGCCTCAAGAGTGATCCCTTTGAATTTCACATTGGCGGAGGAGGAGAGCTTCAGCAGCAGAGACTATCAAAAGATCTTGAGAGGCCAATTCATATTTTATAAGAAAAATGCAAAGCTCACTAGGTTAAAGGAGATGCAAACACCAAGTTCTTCCATGCTTTGCTAAAGTCAAGAGGGAACGCAATAATATTACAGGCATTCAAAAGGAAAATGGGAGCTTCTCGAGTAAGCGAGAAGATAATAACACGAGATTCAATAGTTATTGTAAAGAGCTTCTTAGCTACAACAGAGTTTGTGGAAAGTGAGTTGGAAGGCCAAAAATTTGTAGACGAGAATAAACTGTAGAGTTTTGTGAGGAGGGTCACAATTCTTGAAGTGTGGCAAGCAATTTGAGGGATATGAAATGATAAATTCCCCGATCCTTGTGGCTTCCCGGCAAGTTTTGTTGGATAGTTAGCCAGCATTTCCTCTTGAGTAACTCAGTTTTGGGTTATCCGAAAGGTATTGTAGTGAAAGTTTAGGTCGAGTTACCGAGAAGTAATGTAGCGGATAGCTCAATAACAGCAGCAGAATTAAAAATAATAAAAATAATAAGAAATACGAATACTCACGATTTAGAGTAGAACCCTCAATGTCAATCAAGCAGTGAGTGATACCACTACCTTCCAGTATCCGCTGGAAGGATTTGCGAAAGATGGATCGTCCTTTACTATATTTCTTGTCGATTACAAAACTAATAATTTATCGCCTACAATGACTAAGCTTATTATCTTGTACTCGCTCGACTCAATTTAGCTGACGAACACTCCTCTTCCGTGTCTGAACTTAACCGTTCAAGATGTCAAATATCACTCCAAGCTTTTCCGTTCACACGTCCGTTCTCTTTATCGAAAACCACACTGGCAACTTTTAGCTCCGTCGCCCTTTTATTTCTTGTTTGATATCTCGGATACCTCATGAATAATTGCCCCAATTTACGCACAATCGCGGGTCACAAATGTGCAAACCATGAATGATAGGAAAGTAATTTAATCTATTTCCTATATAAACTATGAGATAACATTTGGAATCTAATATATATCCTAATACATATTAGATATATTCAATTATTCTTTAAAGATATTTGAATATTTGCTGAATTTTCTTTACCGAATATCTTTTATTTAAGATGAGGAAATCAAAATCAAGTTTGTTTCCTTATCTAAATAATAGATAATATTCTCAAATATCATATTAAATATTCAACTCGATCGTCTTCACGGATGTTACACTCACTTGTGTTTTTCTCCTACACATTCACAATCAATCATCAGTCAAATGTTTATCATTATCCAAACCAGAGGGTTCAACAAGCTTTTTCAAGAAAACTTCAAACTTTATAGGTTAAGATTTAACAGAGGCGATCAACTTCAGCTTCAAGTCTAATTTTCTTTCGATACAAACAAACTCATCTAATACTGCACTTTTTCTCAAGTCAACTAATGCAGCCAGCTGGAGGAGATCAGGCCAATTTCTTGCCGTAATGTGATCCACAAGACTATGGCTTCAATCCTTACGTGTTGGATCGTTAGTTAGCATTCCCTCTTGAGTAACTCAGTTTTGGATTACCCGAGAGGTACTGCAATAGGTAACATAATAACAGCATCAGAATTAAAATAAATTAAAATACTGTAAATTATGGACTCTTACTATTTAGAGTGGAAACCTCAATGCTAATCAAACACTGAGTAAAACCACTACCTTCAAGTATCCGCTGGAAGGATTTGTGAAAAACGGATCATCACTTTATTAAGATATCTCGTCAAGTACAAAACGAACATTTTATCGCCTCCAACGCCTAAGCTATTCTTTTATCTCTTCTTGACTCAATCTAACTCTCAGATAATTCTTCTTCCACTCTTGAACTTGACCATCCAAGAACACAGATCTCCCGCCTTGCTCTCTTGTGCACGCCCCGTTCTTGTTCACCCAAAAACCGCTTCTTTGCAACCTCTAGCTCGGTCTCTTAATAATGGCAGTGCGCGATCTTCTAGATACTTTGATTGATACTCTTGACTTGTACGCCAGCAGTCGGGTTTCCAAATCCGCATCAAATCAAATCTCAACCGAATATCCTTTATTTAAAATAAGAAAAGCAAATCAAGTTTGTTTTCTTATTTAAATGAAAAGATAATCTTTGAGATCTAATACATTTCCTATAATATGTATTAGATGCATTCAAATATCCCTATGAGATATTCGAATATTTGATAGATTCTGTCTTTATTGATCTTGATTTTGTATTCTAGGATTTTGCTTCGTTTCTGGGCTACTTGCCAAGTTCGGCCCATTCTGTCTTCACCGACATCGGCCCACCCTGTGTTTTTCCTGCACACTCATTATCATCTATTAGTTGAGTGTTTGTTATCTATCATCAAAATACAAGGGTTCAACATTGCGTCTAGGCTAAAAGTAGTTTTTCCCAGCTTAATGATGAAGCTTAAGGCGCTTTTCCATGTCATAAATCCATCGCCATCATCATTTGTTTAGCTCAACAAATTCTTTCAGATATTGCAGGAAAAACAAAAGCAAAAGGACAGCGTGGAAGGTTAATCTTAGCAAAGCTTATGATTCCGTGAGCTGGGAATTTCTCCTGAACATTATGAGATATCTAAAATTTCCATTCAAATTTATTTCCTAGATTGAAATGTGGATTTCAAGTGCCCATTGCCTTGTCCTGATAAATGGTGAGAAGGTTTGATTTTTCGAAGGCAAGAGCCCTTGCCTTTTTTTTGTTTATCTTGGTGATGGAATATCTGTCCATAAAGTTAAATGTACTTTCCAAAAAAAGATGAGTATTATTTTCACCCGAAATGTCATAAAGTCAAATTGAGACACCTGATATTTTCCGATGATTTATTTCACTAAGTAACGGAGAAATTGTTTAATTCTTTTCAAGAAAGTTGTGGAATTTGTTTTTGAGTTTCCGGCCTTGCAATTAATTTCAAGAACAGCTAGTTATTCTCTACTGGTATTACAAAAGATAAACTTTTATGAAGAACTAGGATTGTTGGGAATCAACCTTTAAAGATAAAAGCTTGAATGCACATGACTGCTCTAAATTAATTTCCAAGATGTCGTCCAAAATTCATCAATGGAGCTCTAGATATCTCTGCAGGGCAAGATGGATAGTTCTCATAAACTCAATTCTTCAAGCTGATGTTGTATGTTGGAAATTTGTGTCAAATGGATGAAGAAAATGAGGGTGCGTCCCAATTTGTGAGCCGAATTTGAGGTCGTGAGTACCTCGAATTGAATAGTAAAAAATAAATCTCAATTGAAATCCTTGCAAGGTGTAGTACGAGATTTGTTACTCGAATGCCAAAATCAAAGCAATATCTAATGTGAGATTGATGCATATTGTTGGGTATAAAATAGGTCACAAAACGACATCGTTTTGTGCACATATTTGATCAACAATTTTGTAATTCGCAGTGTCTTAGTTTGACAGATTTTGTGAACAAGCAGTTGCTGCAGCACACTCTTGTTCACTCGAAAAATTGTCTCAGCAAACAATGAACAAGGCACAGGTTTGTTCACCCAGTTTGGCCAATTTGCCTACGTCTGGGGAGGACTATTCTCCAGTCCTCAATCCACTAACTCGAAGGTTCCCACGTACACACGGTTACAACTCACGCAACCTATGCTACTCAACCTTGTGTGGATCACTCGACACAATCAGAACAAGCTCTGACTTGTGTCTGCACACCCTCTGCAATATGTCAATCTAGAATAAGACTTCTTAAGACTCAGCCTATTCTAAACTACAACTACTCAACAGGGTTGCTGTAGCAACTGCTGTAACACACAGCTGAAGCACAAATGTCCGCGTCGCTCCAAGGCCTTCCACCGAGCCGATCGAACGATCCCACGAGTGCTGCACACTCTGGAATACTCCCCCTCACTCAGTGACCACCTGCCACTAGTGAGTACTGCCGCACGACACTCGACCGAGCCTTCCACCCATCAGTTCTTCCGCGGCTGCCCTTGATCAACCAACAAGCTCCACAGCTCTGAATTGTCTTCCAGATCAAGCTCGAACCAGACTCTGCAAGTCCTGATTCTCTTCTGCTATAATCACCACAGCTCTGCGCTCACGCTCTGCTCTCGGGTGATGATCGAAGAATTTGTCCGTCGCACACCAAAGATTGTCCTCTCTGAAATCTGTGTATGCACTCGTGTATCCCTCAGCTTCGATCAACCTCTCAGCACTGAACACCTCTCGCTTAAATAGCAGCACCACTTTAAGCAATGTCCAGGTTTAGGTAATGTCCCAACAAGATCAATTATCTCCTAAAATCTAGGAGATTAGATTTGATCTTTAACTTCAATGCCAATCTCCTTCTCTGACTAGGAAACCTCACTGGAAAAAACTCTTTAGCAATTTAGAAATTCTTCAGATGTTCTCCGTAGAGATTCCAGCCCTTCTGGACCAACCCAGGTTGCTGCTGCTAGTGGACGGTTGAAACAGCCAGTTGAACAAGCTCCTGCTGCAGCATCCCCTGCTGCAGCTGCTGCTAGTTCACTTCTGCTGGCCTGCTTGATAATTTGAGCTGCAGCAACTCCTTGTTCACTTGTGCTGGTTTTGTCAAACACTGCATCATCAAATTTAAATTAAAAAAAATGCAGATTTTGTTATGGCATTTATTGGGTTATTTTAGAAGCCTAATTGAATAAAAATCTGCAATTTTTATTTTGGCATTAATGGGGTTGTTTAATCTAATTTATGTTCTCTCTTAAAACCTAGTAATTGGTTTTGGCGTATTTTGAGGAACATGAATGGATGTGGCTCACTATAAATTCAAGTCTAGTTCTTCATCACAAAATACAGAAAAGGAAAAACAATTCCCTTCGTCCGGTGTGAGTCTCTCTATTGTTGTGTGGTGTTCAAGGTTCGTTGGAGACAACCAAAGGCTTCCTCTTTCCGTCTGAGTTAAGTTTAAGGTGCAGAAGCTTGAACTCAGTGGTCGTTGTATCCTGGGAAGGTGTTGCCAGCGAATCCAGCACCGGTGGGAAGGCAATCAACCTTTAAGGAAAGCGTCGAGCGTGCCTCGACTTCATTCTTATCGAATTCGGTTTCTGTTTATCCTATTCAATCTAATTCGTATTTTCACTGTTTGATTCAATTTACTATCAAATTGAATGTATTGATTTTAACATGTTTTTTTAACAATCTTAAAGGTTGAATCTCATAGACAGGTTATACTCAAGAAGTGTCGAATATAGTGACTAACTTGATTTGTTTTCATACAGACATGAGTTCTGAAAATCAAACAGTGAATGTGAATGCTTCCACTGGTGTTGTTGGTGAAGTTGATGTTGTGACTGCTTGGATGTAGCAAGCATCTATAGATGCCAATTTTGGAGTGCAGCAAACATCTGCTGCAGTGGATGCTGGGAATGCACCTGTGGGTCATGTTTCAGCCACACCAGCAGTTGTTGTTCAGGGTTTTAACCCACTGGCGACTATGACCGGAAATGGACCTACGGGTCACATTCTGAGCGGGACTATGGCACGAGTGCCCCCTGCAGTGATGCCGGCTGAAAAGCCTGAGAAATTCAATGGAACGAATTTCAAGAGATGGCACCAGAAGATGCTCTTCTATCTGACCACTCTGGGGTTGGCCCGTTTCTTGACTGAGGATCCTCCAAAAGTCAATGAATATGAGACAGACATCCAGAAGCTCATGGCCTATAGTGCATGGATGGATTCAGACTATATGTGTCGGAATTATGTCATGAATGGCCTAGCTGATAACTTGTACAATGTGTACACATCAGTAAAGTCGGCTAAGGAGTTGTGGGAATCACTGGACCACAAGTACAGAAGGGAGGACGCTGGCTCCAAGAAGTATATAGTGGGACGATTCCTTGACTTTAAAATGGTCGACACAAAGACTATTGTAAGTCAGATGCAAGAGCTACAATTAATCTTTCATGAGATTGCTGCTGAAGGGATGATGATCAGTGAATCATTTTAAGTTGCCTCAGTATTGAGAAGCTGCCTCCAGGCTGGAGAGAATTCAAGCACTATCTCAAACACAAAACCAAGGAGATGAGTCTTGAGGAGATATATGTCAAGCTTCGGATTGAAGAAGAGAATCGTGGCTCTGACAAGATGCTGAAAGTGACAACGGAGAAAGCCAATGTAGTGGAGCATGGTGAAAGCTCTAAGAAGAAGCAGTTTTCTAAGAAGCTAGCTCCGAAGGGTAAAACCTTCAAAAAAACGCAGCAGCCCAAGTTTCAAGGGAAATGCTTCAACTGTGACAAAGTGGGTCACAAAGCTACTGATTGCCCAAAGCCACAAAAGAAAAAGAAAGAAGTCAACATTGCTGATGTTGATGATGAAGACTTGGTGGCTGTGGTTTCTGAGCTGAACTTGGTGGACACTATCCGGAAGGCATGGTTTTTGGATATTGGAGCCACCCGCCACATTTGTTCAAATGAGAGTGCCTTTTCCACCTTGGAGCTTTCTAAAGCTGGAGAGAAAGTTTACATGGGCAACTCAGCGACTTCTGAAGTCAAAGGGAGAGGCACTGTGACCTTGAAGTTCACTACGGGGAAGGAACTGAAGCTCACCAATGTCCTGTATGTGCCAGACATAAAGAAGAATCTCATTTCTGGGACGATGTTGGTTAGCCATGGCTTTAAAATGGTGTTTGAATCCAAGAAAGTAGTCCTCACGAAGAATGGCATGTATGTGGGGAGGGGTTATGTTGATGAGGGATTATGGAAACTAAATGTAGTCGCTCTCAAAAAGATGAATAAGAATGATTCTTCTGTTTATTTGCTTAAGTTCTCTACTTTATGGCATGAAAGATTAGGACATGTGAACAAAGAGTCAATAAGAAAATTAATGAATTTGGGATGTTTTCCAAAATTTCAGATTGACTCAAAATACAAATGTGAGACTTGTGTTGAAGCAAAGTTAACGAGGACATCCTTTCATACAGTTGAAAGAAACACAGAACCCTTGGAACTAATACATAGTGATATCTGTGATTTAAAGTACATGCCAACGATAGGTGATAATAAATATTTTGTGACTTTCATCGATGATAGTACAAAATATTGTCATGTTTATTTGCTTAAGAGCAAAGATGAAGCTATAGAGAAGTTTGTCAACTACAAACTAGAAGTTGAAAATCAACTCAACAAGAAATTAAAAAGAGTGAGAAGCGATCGCGGGGGTGAATATGTAGAACCATTTGGGGCGCTTTGTGCACAACATGGTATTATTCATGAAGTAACACCACCTTACTCACCTCAATCTAATGGTGTCGCTGAGAGGAAAAATCGGACACTGAAAGAGATGATGAATGCAATGTTGCTAAGCTCTGGTCTATCCCATGCAATGTGGGGGGAGGCCATCTTATCAGCAAATTACCTGTTGAATAGGATACCTCGGAAACATGAGGAGAATTCCCCTTATGAATTATTTAGGGGAAATAAACCATTCTATAAACACTTGCGAGTGTGGGGGTGCTTAGCCAAGGTCATGGCACCCGATCCGAAAAGAATGAGAATAGGACCGAAAACTGTCGACTGTGTTTTCATTGGCTATGCGCAAAATAGCAATGCATATAGATTCCTGGTGTATGAATCAAAGAATCCAAATATAGAACAAAATACTATTTTGGAATCTAAAAGTGTCTCGTTCTTTGAACGTGTCTTTCCTTGCAAAGGTAGAAGCGGTTTCAACCAGGAACCAACTCAAGAGGTTGAGGAAATATCTCAAAATCAGGAAGATGAACCTGTATTTGAGATTAACTCTGAAGAACTGAGATACGGTAAACGGGTTAGGACTGCAAAATCATTTGGCCCTGATTTCTTGACCTATATGCTTGAGGCTGAGCCCAGAACATATAAAGAGGCCGTAAGTTGTAGAGGGCCCCTTGTGGAAAGAGGCCATACAAAGTGAAATTGACTCCATTATGCAAAATCATACATGGGAGTTGGTAGATCTTCCTCCTGGAAATAAACCCCTCAGTTCAAGGTGGGTGTTTAGCAGGAAGATGAAAGTGGATGGCACGATCGACAAGTACAAGGCAAGACTTGTAGTTAAAGGGTATAGACAAAGAGAAGGTCTAGACTACTTTGACACATATTCTCCAATAACGAGAATCACATCCATCAGAATGATAATTGCCATTGCGGCTTTACGCAATTTGGAAATTCATCAAATGGACGTGAAGACTGCATTTCTCAATGGACAACTGGAAGAGGAAATTTATATGGAACAACCAGAGGGTTGTATTATGCCAGGCCAAGAGCAAAAAGTCTGTAAATTGATTAAGTCCATGTACGGACTAAAACAAGCACCTAAGCAGTGGCATGAAAAATTTGACAGCGTAATGATGTCAAATGATTTCAAAATCAATGAGTGTGACAAATGTGTATACATTAAGAATACAGATCAGGGTTATGTGATTTTGTGTTTATATGTCGATGACATGCTTATTGTGGGCAGCAATGATGACCTGATCCAGTCCACAAAAGCAATATTGAACTATAAGTTCGATATGAAGGATTTGGGACTAGCTGATATGATTTTAGGGATTAAACTTACTCGCACGGCTAATGGAATCAGGTTGAGTCAATCACACTACGTTGATAAAATTCTAGACAAGTTTGGGAAGGAAAGTTCGGGTGTCTCCAGAACTCCAATTGACATTGGACAACACTTGTCTAAGAATAAAGGAGAGTGTATCAACCAGTTGGAATATGCTAGAGTGATAGGTAGTCTGATGTACTTAATGAATAGTAAAAGACCAGATATAGCCTATACTGTAAGCAGACTTGCAAGGTATACAAGTAATCCAGGATCAGAACACTGGAAAGCAATCGTTAGAATAATGAAGTATTTAAGATTCACTCGTGAATATGGTTTAACCTATGTCAGATTTCCAGAAGTCATTGAAGGTTTCAGTGATGCTAGTTGGATATCTGATATACAAGATTCGAAAGCCACGAGTGGCTATGTATTTACCTTGGCAGGTGCTGCTGTGTCTTGGAAATCCTCAAAACAAACTGTTATAACCAAATCCACGATGGAGGCTGAATTCGTTGCATTAGATAAATGTGGCGAAGAAGCTGAATGGTTGAGAAATTTTGTTGAGGATATTCCTAAATGGACAAAACCTGTGCCACCAATATGCGTACATTGTGATAATCAATCAGCTATTGGTAGGGCATAGAGTGTGCTGTATAATGGTAAGTCTAGACACATACGTCGAAGACATAATACCATCAGACAGCTTCTCTCTACAGGAGTCATAAGTATTGACTATGTAAGGTCCAAAGATAACATTGCGGATCCGCTGACCAAAGGGTTAAATAGGGACCAAGTAGAGAGAACAACACAAGGAATGGGACTAAAGCCCTAGATGAATAAATGTCAAGGCAAAGGAAAACCCAACCATGATGACTGGAGATCCCAATAACTTGGTTCAATGGGACAACCTAATTGCTGAAACAGAATGAGGTCACTGTGGGGTTTTAACCCAACCCATTCTTTGTTAAACAGTGACTCCCGTACGAGGTTAAGTTTAAAACTTTTAATGATTCTAGAAGTTTGGATGAAGGAAATTCTAAACGGGTACTATGAGTTTATATGGAATCACCTATGTTAGAGAGAAGTGTGGCCGCTTCAAAGGAGAATTAGTGGGGCCTAATTGAAATTCACAGCGTCTCAGTCAGGCAGATATGTGAACAAGCAGTTGCTGCAGCACACTCTTGTTCACTTGGAAATTGTCTCAGCAAACAATGAACAAGACAGAAGTTTGTTCACCCAGTTCGGCCAACTGCCTACGTCTGGGGAGGACTATTCTCCAGTCCTCAATCCACTAAACACAAAGGTCTCCAAGTACACTTGGTTACAACTCCACGCAACCTATGCTACTCAACCTTGTGTGGATCACTTGACACAATCAGAACAGGCTCTGAATTGTGTCTGCACACCCTCTACAAAGGTCAATCTAGAATAGCTACAGACTTCTCAAGACTCAGCCTATTCTAAACTACACTCACTCAGCAGGGTTGCTGTAGTAACTGCTATACCACACAGCTTAAGCACAATTGTCCGCGTCGCTCCAAAGCCTTCTGCCGAGCCGTTCGAACGATTCCACGAGCGCTGCACACTCTGGAATACTCCCCCTCACTCAGTGACCACCTGCCACTAGCGAGAACCACCGCTTAGACACTCGACCGAGCCACACACCCGTCAGTTCTTCCGCGGCTGCCCTTGATCAACCAACAAGCACACCTGCTCTGAACTGGCTTCCAGATCAAGCTCGAATCAGACTCTGCAAGTCCTGATTCCCTTCTGCTTCTGTCACCACAGCTCTGCTCTCGGGTGATGATCGAAGAAATCGTCCGTCACACACCAAAATTGCTCTCTCTGAATTCTGTGTATGCACTCGTGTATTCCTCAGCTTCGATCAACCATTCTGTTCTAAACACCTTTCTCTTAAATAGCAGCACCAGCTTTAAGTAAGGCCAGGTTTAAGCAATGTCCCAAAAAGAACAATTATCTCCTAAAATCTAGGAGATTTAGATTTGATTTTGATCTTCCATACAAATCTCCTTCTCTGGCTAGGAACCCTCATTGGAAAATTCTCCACAGCATTTTAGAAATTCTTCTGATGATCTCCGTAGAGTTTCCAGCCCTTCTAGACAATCCCAGGTCGCTGCTGCTACTCGGTCAGACGATGCAGCCACTTGAACAAGCTCCTGCTATAGCATCCCCTGCTGCAGCTGCTGCTTGTTCACTGTGCTGTAGCAGCTCCTTGTTCACTTGTGCTGGTTTTGTCAAACACTGCCATTGACGTTGGCGTTTTAGGCAAGCAAAATGAAGTGCTATTCTAGTCACGCAAATATCAAACAATATTTATAACCGAGTGACCTCGGATCGAACCCAAGGGAAAAGCTTAGACTAATTGACAACTAATCAGTGCTACTATTGTAAGTCTACGGTTTTTTTTGGGGGGGGGGGGGGGGGGGGGGGTTTTGTCCTCCTATAGAGGTATCTCTAGCAAGCACTAAAGACAAATGATATTCTTGAGTTCTACTTAATGAATAAAAAACGGGTGACTAGGGATTCAACTTCCCCCTTAAGATATGAGGAAATGAAATAACTCACTAATACATGCATGAACTACATTTGGTTGATAAAAGCAAGGCTAATGCATCATCCGCTCTAGGTTCAACTCTCGCTCCTTCCCTAGAATGGAGAGGATACATAAATGACATGGTTCTCAAACTCTCATTCTATTGAACCGTGTAGAATTTGAGTCCCATAACCGCACCCTCTCGGTCTATTGGCCGGTTACTCAAATCCGCTCAAAACTTAGCCTAATGTCAAGAATGCATGTCGCTCTCACGCACAAACACTCCATCTATGATCATACAATAGCTATGAAACATCCTAAGTTCAACTCTCGCTCCTTCCTTAGGGGTTCTAACCAAGCATACTCACTTAAGCATTTCGTCAAACACTTGGTGTGCATACAATGAATACATAGCTAGGGCATAATAAAATCAAACCAAACTTCATTCAATGCAATAAATTAGATTTCTACATCATATCCAATCCTAGGGGATCCATTTAATCCCCAACCACAAGAGCAACTACTCACTCATAATGAGTGTGCACAAATACATGACAACTAAGGGAAGCATAAATGTAAATACAAAGCTAGGGTTTAAGAGAGGTTGGTGTAGAATCTTCAATCCAAGCTTCAATCTTCCATCAAGCTTGGTCTTCTTTGAGTTTTGGTCGCCTAGGGTTGCAAAAAGTGGAAGCTCTTCTTCTTCACTTCTATCTCATTCTATTTATACTTTGTGAAGATTTCCAATAAGTGCCCGAAGTGACCGAATCACTTGATTCGGTCAATGTCCATGTGATTCGCTCGAAGCTTTTGTTCAGTGGTGTTTTGAGTTTGGGCGAATCACTTATCCTGGCCGAATCACCATTTGATTCGGTCACGCCCTTGTGTTGATACGGTCAAACGTCTTATGGAGCTCAACTGATTCGGGCACCTCTGGGCGAATCACTTCTGATTCGGCCGAATCATCTGTTCAGTGGTGATCTCGGACTGGGCGAATCACTTCTCTTGGCCGAATCCTTTTGATTCGGTCACACCCATTATGTGATTCGGTCAAACCTTCAGGACTTTCCCCGGATCAGGTCAATTCGCGCAGCTGAGAGTGATTCGGTCAAGCTGGTGGGCGAATCACTTATGATTCGGCCGAATCACTTCTGCAGTTTGCTCAGACTTCCTTCTTTTGATCTCCATCGACCAGAATTCGTCTAGATTTTCTTCGGGCCACTTCGTATCGTGAGATATATAATTTTAACCTGAAATGGACGAAGAAATCATCAAATGGCTTTATAGAATTGCGGAACAAACACTTAAGTCTTGTTCGTCCCGAACAAATATGTGCATAAGTCAAGCGAGAGTTTTCAGAAAAGGAATACTCACAAATCCCAATTGCAATCATCCATGAGAGTTTAAAGTCCAAATATAGCTAGCTAAGCAAGTAGTTCACTATCACCTCAAATTGAAATAAAGTTGTGCAAATTATTCACTTCACGCAAACTCTAAGGATCATTCACTTCAATGTGACAATAAATATTCATAGAATCGATATCGGACTAGCATTCGTCAAATTCAAATTTCCGCTCAATTTCCTATGCAAGTAGTATGAAGAAAAGCGTTGCTTGCACAAAACTTTTGTCAAATCAATCACATATGCTTGCTAAGGGCAAGTCCATAAGCTCAAGACAATAAACTCGTTCTCAAAAATTAGGCTATACGTGATAAACCGCAAGAGAAGAGGAGTTTTGACAATGAACAGTTTAGAATTCCCTCGTACAAATCTGGATGCTTAAGTAATAAATTACGAGGGTCATACCTTAGACGCTTCCTAAAAACCCAATGCAAAAACCTTGCTCACACATATGCGAAAGAACTTGCGAAAAAGGCACAAAGTCAAGAATTAAGTGTGCCTATTTTTTTGTGTTTATACAAATGCTTTCGAGAGGGAAATTACCTTCCTAACCCTCGGCAAATGCAAAACCTTCAAAATATGATAATTCTTTTTTTTTTCTCTTTCTTGTGCCTCTTTTTTTTCTTTTTCTTTTTTCTTCTTTCGCAATCACTTTGAAACACCCCACACTTAAGACTTGACAATGTGCCTAAATGTTATATGGTGGAGCATGAAGTGTGAGCAAAGCAAATGCAAAGGCTAAATAGGGACGCTAAAATCACCTAAAAGCAACCAAGAGCAAGTACAAGGTTTTTGTATGAAAATATTTTTTATTTTGTGCTCGCTAAACTTAACTTCATTTTTCATGCATGGAAAGAGCTTAAAAATAAATCGAACTAAGCTAGCCGAACACCGAATCATGTGAATAAAATCATCACAAAGAGGATCAATCGACTTAAAGATGCGATTCATGAATTTAAGGCACAACTCAATCCAAAAAAATTTTTGATACTACTTAATTGCTTAGCAAACATTACTTCGTGTGATCAATGCTTAAAGCTTGGATGACAGCAATTATGCGAGTGTAATGTGCTCAAAGTGAGTGTATAGCATAGAATCAAGTTGTAGAAAATCAAAGCAAAAGCGCAAAACACCCCACACTTAGAATTTTGCTTAGTCCCTAAGCAATATAAAGAACAAAGGATTGTAAAGAGAAAGTTGCGAAGGAACTTCTCTCGTGTGGAGGTAGCCTAATGCACATCCGTCCGTGTCCGTGAATGATGCTCTTGGCAGTTGCAATAAATCTGAAACTCACGAAAAAGGTTAGCGCAACACTTGAATTCCCATGTTTAAAACAGCTAGCTATGCGAGATATAATTAATGTAGAACATATAGCTAGGCATGAGGTTAGAAAACAAATGCGCGACAATGTAGATGATGAGTTCACTTAGATATGTTTGTGTGCATCAAAGGTCATGAATTTGTGCATTAATGTGCTTGAGAAGGGTTTTGGACAATGGCAAATAAGAGGTAGAAATTTCCAAACCCAAGGCAGTGCTGGTGAAGAGTGCCCGAATCACTTGATTCGGTGACGGCAAATATTTGATTCGGTGACACCTGGTCGAATCACTTTTGTTCGGATAAGATTGGTTGGCCGAATCAGGTGATTCGGACAAGGCAAAAAGGGTTGATTCGGCCAAGGTGTCCGAATCACTTTAGCTAGGATAGAGGTTTGCCCGAATCACACTTGATTCGGACAAGGCCAAAAGCGGTGATTCGGCCTGGGTGCCCGAATCATTTTACCTGGGTAGTTCAAAATAGAGTTTAAAAGATATCTGCCAAACCAGAGAAACATTCAAGTGCCACAACCATTTGTCATACAAAAAATATCGCGGCGAAGCGCGTCAAATACAAATGGACAAGTCAAGTCAAATACATGTCAATTAAAACATCACAAGTCATGACACAATATTGTAGCAAACTAAACCTCATTCCCTTGGTTTCCACTGCCAGCTCCGGGAGCTCCTTCAACATTACCTCCATCCACTCTCCCTTCAAACATGGCTGAAACTGAGTCACTCGCAGCTGTGGTAGGCACAGTCGGCTGAGGTGGTGGCTGAGAGAAGGGTGCTGGAGGCGGTGGAAGGTCTGAAATACCCATGCTCGCTGCCATACGCACCATGAAATTTCCTTGCCATGCGACAAAATCGTGGACAAGGGTGGATAATACCTCATGAGAGCGAATGAGCGTTGTGTGAGAATCTGAAAGCGAGTCCAAGCGTGCGCTGATCAATGCTAGGCCTTCGCGTGCAATGGGCTCAGGCTCAACTGGAGGAATGGCAGTGGGAGAGGGTCTGAAATCTGGTATAGGCGCTGAGGTGTGGGCTGGATTGGCTGCTGCTGACATGGGTGGCTCGCTGGCCTGCCTGGGTGGTGTCTCTATATTAGGGAGCCCATGCTCCTTTCGCTTCCTCTCTATTCTCTTCTCCAAGTGTTGTGGCACTTCGGCTCGAGTAATCCAACGAAGCGTCTTAGGCTCTACCATGTGCATCTTTCGGAGAGTTTCCAGGTTGAGAATTTTCTTTGGCAAGATTGCGCAGCGGTCGAAAGTGAAACCCAGCCGCTTCGGGAGAAGCGTAATAAATGTCCCGCCACCTAGAGCTCGCCCTTTGTACTCCAATCTCTGATATGACTCAAACTGGACCGTCAGTGCATCTACAATGTTTACTGATATGCCGCGAGAAATGAGGAGCATCAAGTCCAAGTCTGATGTATTAACGTACCTGCCCCCATCCTTGCGGCTGTCAATGGATGTAGCTATGATACGGTGAATCAGCCGCCAAACTGGGGAGGTAATCATCGTGGCTGGCTGAGGGGACGTGAAGAATATGTCTTTCGCGGCGAGGTCTACCCAGAAATGGTACCGTTTGCGCTCTCTGAAATGCGGGGACTCACCAAGCTTAGTGCACCCAAAAGCTGTGCAAATATCAAGCGCGGGCAGGGTAAAAGTCTGCCCGCCTAAACGGAAGGTCCAAGAACTAACAGTTTGGTCCCTCTTGCCATTGTGCCTTTGACTACCCTCAATATCTTCCTTCGTCGCAGAAAATGAGGCCATAAATTCTTTCACCAGCCTCGGGTAAGTACCCGGATCATCCATCAAAATATAATGCATATCACTGGCACGAAGATAATTACTGATTTCATCCATAACCTTAAGCTTGCTCAGTGCGGCATGATCAGGATAAGTGGGAGCCAGTACCTCATAATTCTTGTGCTGTGTCAATAAAGCTTGCATCTTGGCGTCCGCAGCAAGGATTTCTCTAGTAAGATGGCGGGGTCTCCTTGTCTCTGCTGCTCCAGAATGAGGGATAACTGCCAACCTGGCTTGCGAGCGCGACGACTCTCCCACGAGTCTGAAATCATCGGAAGAGGATGATGAGGATGAGGAGGATGCACTAACTGGAGACGGCGGGGGAGAGGAGCGGATTATGATACCACTAGTAGCTCGCCTTGGCTTCGGTTTGGTTTTGGCTGGAGCTTTAGCTTTAGGTTTAGCAATGCCCTTACCCTTTTTAGCTGCGGACAGCTTCTTGGCAAGCGGTGGTCGTGGCTTTCCTGTAGTCGTCAAGTTAGTCCTGGCCATGGTAAAGATGGGCGAAGGAGAAGGGTGACTCGGGGAACCTGCGGCTGATTCGGGCGAAGAGGACTCGGAGGAAGCTGGGTTGAATGGGGGTCGCGGTTTAGGGTTAGCTCGGACAGGCGGTGCTCGGACGGACGAGGGTTTGGTTGGGAAGGTCGGACGGAAGCTGGTTTGGGGTTTGTGGTAGTCGGACGGGAGTGCTCGGGCGGAAAAGGATTTAGGGCTCGGTGGGGAATGAGCGAATAAGCGGAGTTCGCACGAATAAATCTTCAGCCTCCAGCGAATTTGATTTGGGGACCTGCCCGAATCACCAATGATTCGCCCGAATCATTTACTCAGTGGCGATTTATATATTTTCGGGTGAGCGAATCAACTGATTCGGGCGAAGGCTTGGCCGAATCGATCTGGGTAGCTGCTTGACCGAATCAAGTGATTCGGGGAGACCATCAATGATTCGCCCGAACCATTTACTCAGTGGCGATTTATATATTTTCGGGTGAGCGAATCAACTGATTCGGTCACTCCTGAAAACTGATTCGGGCAAACCAACTGGTGTGTGTTAGCCACTCTGCACAAAACTTTTCACTCAAATGCACCACACTCCTCAACCACTTTAAGACATCTAATATTCACTCAAAATACCCCACACTCAAATATTTTCACACATGAATAATCAAACCAAAAGGGGTAATTTTGAGTGCACTCTACCACACAAAAAAAAACCTAAAACCTCCAACTTGATATAGGCATGGCGCAACACAAAGTCAAAACATGATTCTACACTACAAACAAGTAGGAGCAAAAGCACAAATACTCACCAGCCTAGTTTAAAGTCTTGGCTAAGACGTAGCCGATTCCCTTCTTCATAAGAAACACACTTGAGAAGTCCTTTGCAAGGATCCCTTCTCAAATGGCATGCAATAATTTGGGAATTAGGTAGAATCATCAAGCTTGAAGTCTCCAAGCTCCAAGCTTTGCACGTCGCCATGGTACGCTTTAATTCGATGGCCATTCACTTTGAAAGTTTCACCTTCTTTGTTTATCAATTCGAAGTGGCCATCTTCATACACTTTTTCAACTTTGAAGGGCCCCGACCATCTTGATTTCAATTTTCCCGGGAATATTCTAAGTCTAGAGTTGAAAAGCAATACGCTATCCCCCTTTGAGAAAGTCCTCCTCCGAATTTTCTTGTCATGCCACAATGTGATTTTCTCCTTATAAATTCTTGAACTCTCATAAGAGTCGAGTCGAATCTCATCTAGTTCGTGGAGTTGGAGGACTCTCTTTTCCATCGCCGTCTTCAAGTCAAAATTTAACTTCTTGATTGCCCACATGGCCTTGTACTCCATTTCGACGGGGAGATGGCATGGTTTTCCATAGACGAGGCGATATGGTGACATGCCAATCGGGGTCTTGAAAGCGGTACGATATGCGCATAAAGCTTCTTCGAGCTTTGAAGACCAATCCTTCCTTGAGTTCCCCACCGTTATTTCGAGAATAGCTTTTATCTCCCTATTAGAAACTTCAACTTGTCCACTAGTTTGAGGGTGATAAGGCGTCGCAATTTTATGATAAACTCCATATTTTCGAAGCATCGCTTCGAATTGCCTTTCTTTGAAATGAGTACCATTATCACTAATTACGGTCCTTGGGGCTCCAAATCTTGGAAAGATGACCTTCTTGAATAACTTAATCACAACTTTGGCATCGCAAGAAGGTGAGGCAATGGCTTCCACCCATTTTGAGACATAGTCGACGGCGACTAAAATATACTTATTCCCATAAGAAGATGGGAATGGTCCCATGTAATCGATCCCCCACACGTCGAATATCTCAACCTCTAGAATACCCTTTTGAGGCATTTCATCTCTCTTAGAAATATTTCCGGTTCTTTGACACGCATCACAAGACTTCACGAACTCATATGCATCTTTGAACAAACTCGGCCAATAAAATCCACTTTGAAGAACCTTTGCGGCCGTTTGGGAACTTGAGCCGTGCCCGCCATAAGGAGAAGAGTGACATCCTTCAAGAATACCTTGTTGGTCGCATTCCGACACATGATCTATAAAGTCCATCCGCGCAAAGCCTATATAGATAAGGCTCGTCCCAATAGTATCGGTTGATATCATGAAGGAATTTCTTCCTTTGATTGTAATTTGCTCCCTCCGGTAGAATTCCACAAGCTAGGAAATTCACGAAGTCCGCATACCATGGAGCTTGCGCGGTCTCGATGCTCATCAAGTATTCCCCAATGAATGTGTCATTTACGGGAATCGTTATTGAATCTTCTTCTTTGGTTAGTTCGAGTCTTGATAAGTGATCCGCCACTACATTCTCTACTCCTTTCTTGTCCTTAATCTCTATATCAAATTCTTGCAATAGGAGTACCCAACGGATAAGTCTAGGCTTTGCTTCCTTCTTAGAAACCAAATACTTGATGGCGGCATGATCCGTGTAGACTATTGTTTTAGAACCAATCAAGTATTGCCTAAATTTTTCGAAGGCATAGACAATGGCTAGCATTTCTTTCTCCGTTGTTGAGTAGTTTGCTTGGGTAGAGTCAAGGGCCTTACTAATGTAATAGATTACGTGGAGGCGCTTATCGATTCGTTGACCCAAGACGGCTCCAATGGCGCTATCACTTGCATCGCACATCATTTCGAATGGTAAATCCCAATTCGGTGCTTGAATAATAGGTGCGGTCACCAAAGCTTGCTTCAATACTTCAAACGCCTCAAGACAAGGCTCATCAAAAGTAAATTCCACCTCATTGCGTAGAAGATTTGTGAGGGGCTTTGCTATCTTTGAAAAATCCTTAATAAACCTTCGATAAAAGCCCGCATGCCCGAGAAAACTTCTAATTCCTTTAACATCCCTTGGAGGTGGCAACTTTTCAATCACGTCGATTTTAGCTCTATCGACTTCGATCCCTCTTTTTGAAACACGATGTCCCAAAACTATGCCTTCTTTCACCATGAAATGGCATTTCTCCCAATTGAGGACTAAGTCCATCTCAATGCACCTAGCCAAAACACACGAAAGATTTGTAAGACAATCATCAAAAGAATATCCATGCACCGAAAAATCATCCATAAACACTTCCATGGAATTTTCAAGAAATTCGGAAAATATGGACATCATGCATCTTTGAAAAGTATCTGGCGCATTACAAAGACCAAAAGGCATTCTCCTATATGCAAAAGTGCCATAGGGGCAAGTAAATGTTGTCTTTTCTTGGTCATCGGGGTGGATGGGAATTTGGAAAAAACCACTAAAACCATCTAGAAAGCAAAAATATTCATGTCCCGCTAATCTTTCTAACATTTGATCAATAAAAGGAATTGGGAAATGATCTTTCTTGGTGGCTTTGTTTAATTTCCTATACTCTATGCACATCCTCCACCCCGTGACCGTGCGCGTAGGGATCAATTCATTTTTATCATTCTCCACAACGGTGAGCCCGCCTTTCTTAGGCACCAGATGAATTGGGCTCACCCATTCGGAGTCGGGGATCGAGTAAATTATTCCCGCATCTCTTAACTTAGTCACTTCTTTCAACACAACCTCACCAAGCTTAGGATTTAATCGCCTAAGAAATTCGCGACTAGGTTTCACATTCTCCTCAAGTCTTATCCTATGCATGCAAACCTTGGGGCTAATCCCTTTCAAATCATCAATGGAATGCCCAATAGCACCCTTATACAATTGCAACACATGCATAAGCTTAGAGGTCTCACATTCATCAAGAGATGCTTCAATAATTACGGGTAGTGAATTGTTTGGTCCGAGGAATTCATACCTTAGATTCGGTGGAAGGGGTTTCAACCCCTCACCGAATTCCTTACCTTTTCGTGTATCTTCTTCAATGGTGTCCTCATCGAGATTGTTACCGTCCTCAAGATTCATCAATGAGGCGAAAGATGGACTACCACTATCTTGGGTGAGCAACTCGTACTCAAAATTTGTCAACTCATCATGGGCATCAAAAACATCACGAGCATCATTTATTTCAAGCAAATGACAATCCATAGAACTACTAGGAGCATTTAAAACCTTTTTCAAGTAAAATTTAATTTTGTCGGTTCCCAAGTTTAGTTCTATAACTCCCTCTCCACAATTAATAACGGCTTTTACCGTATTCAAGAAAGGCCTTCCTAGTATGATAGGAATTTCACGATCCTCATCCATTTCAAGCACATAAAAGTCAACAGGAACATAAAATTTCCCTACTCTAATTGGAACATTCTCTAAAATACCCTTAGGTAACCTAGATGATCTATCCGCCAATCTAAGATTTATGGATGTAGGAGTGAGTTCACCTATGTCAAGTTTTTGAAACAAGGAAAATGGCATCAAAGAAATACTAGCTCCCAAATCACACAATGCACTATCTATGCAAAAATCACCAATAGCAATAGGAATAGAGAATGAACCATGATCATTTAGCTTCCTAGGCATGTTATGTTGAATAATAGCGCTACAATTAGCATCCAAAGCCACGTGATCAATTTCATGCATTTCTCTCCTATGCGATATAATATCTTTAAGAAATTTTGCATAAGTAGGCATTTGAGTTAGTACCTCCGTGAAGGGGAGAGTCACTTGGAGTTTGCTCAAGATATCCGCAAAGCGTTTGAAATGTGTGTCCTCCTTCTTCTTCTTCAATCTTTGCGGAAATGGAATGGGAGGCACATATGGAGCGGGCTCTTGAGCTTTTTCTTTTCCTCTCTTCTCAACCTTCTCTTGAGATGAAGACCCTTCTTTCTCAACCTCAACGGTTGTGTTGGCAACTTTGGTCTTCGCTTGGGGTTCTTCTAAGACTCTTCCGCTCTTTAAGGTGATGGCATTTATGGTTTCGGAAGAGTTCACATCCGGTTGAGAAGGCAATTTCCCTTGATATTTTGAGGAAGAACTCGCTTGTTGAGCAATTTGTGTCTCAAGCATTTTGTTATGTGCTTGCAATTGGTCGAGTCTTTGAAGGATGAGTTGGTTATCTTTTTGTTGTTGAGCTTGAGTTGCGGCCAATTGCGCGACAATGGATAATAAGGATGGTTCCTCTTGGCTAGGCCTCTCTTCATTTCTTTGGTAAGGAGCTTGCCCTTGTTTCCTTGGTGGGAATCCCGGAGGTGTAGGCTTTGGCTCATTGTTGATGGGCGCTCTCCTCGGAAAGTTTGGGTCTTCATGGAACCTTACATGTTGAGGAGGGTTCCTTGGTTGATAGGGAGGATTTCTTGGTTGATACCCACTTGATTGAGGTGGCACATAAGCTCTCTCTTGGTTCCTCACAAGATAGTTTACATCTTCAAATTCATCCGCATGTTTGGCGGTGCAAGAATCTTCGTCATGCGACGGGTTAGCGCATATGCTACAAGCTTGCGGATGTTCTCTTCTCTTGTTCAAATTCATGTTCCCAATAGATTGTGCCAAGGAATTTACCGTCTTTGCAAGGGTGTTGAAATCTTCCTTTGTTACGGCTTTAGAGGTTTCCTCCTTGCTCTTTTTCTTCAAGTGGTTCCTTTCACCACCCCATTGATGCGAATTTCGTGCAATCTTTTCGATGATCTTGAAACCATCGGTAGCCGTTAAGTCCATCATCGCTCCATTACTCGCATGGTCCATATGGTTCCTTGCATCTTGGTCCATCCCATCGTAAAAGCTTTGCAATAATTGCCACTTGTTGAATCCATGATGAGGGCAATCTCTTTGAAGTTCTTTGAAGCGCTCATAAGCCTCATAGAAGGTTTCATCGTCACGTTGAGTAAATTGGTTGATTCTATCCCGAATCTTCTTTGTCTTGGCGGGAGGGAAGTATTGGATTAAAAAGGCTTGTGCTAGTCCCTCCCAAGTATTGAATGTATCCGGTTCATGACTCATCAACCAATCTTTAGATTTCCCGGAAAGTGAGAACGGAAAAACCTTCATGTATACCCACTCTTTTTGGATGCCCGGCATTTTGTATGTGCGGCATAGCTCCGTAAATTGGGCCAAATGTGCATTTGGGTTCCCATACCTGTCAAATTGATGTGCGGCCACCATATGGAGGAGGGCGAATTTGATTTCAAATTCTTGGTCTTCTCCCCCCGGTAAGCGAATTGGGGAACCATAATGTCCAATGGTTGGGGCGATGTATGCCCCAACCGGTCTTTCTTCTTCCTCTTGCGGAAGAGGAGCATTTCCTTGCCTTCTAGGAATTTGTGGATCCATATTTCCCGGTTGTTCGGCTCGTGTAGGCGAAGGAGTATCCAAATGAGGAGTGTGAAGCTCGTGTGAAGCGGAGGAATGAGAAGGTTGGCTTGTAGTTGAGGTAGAAGCATGTTCTTGTACTCTCTTGCTCTTTGCTCTAGTTTGCATTCAAACACCTATGAAGCAATCAAAGAGAGCTTTTATAAGTGTGAACTTTAACAGAGACAAACAAGAATAGCACGCACGCAAGCAATTACGACAACTAAATAAAAGAAAAAAAAAGTGAAGTAAACTAACTAAAAGTAATACTAATTAGCAATCTAGTCTAATGGCTAATTCCCCGGCAACGGCGCCATTTTGACGTTGGCGTTTTAGGCAAGCAAAATGAAGTGCTATTCTAGTCACGCAAATATCAAACAATATTTGTAACCGAGTGACCTCGGATCGAACCCAAGGGAAAAGCTTAGACTAATTGACAACTAATCAATGCTACTATTGTAAGTTTACGGTTTTTGGGGGGGTTTTTGTCCTCCTATAGAGGTATCTCTAGCAAGCACTAAAGACAAATGATATTCTTGAGTTCTACTTAATGAATAAAAAAGGGTGACTAGGGATTCAACTTCCCCCCTAAGATATGAGGAAATGAAATAACTCACTAATACATGCATGAACTACATTTGGTTGATAAAAGCAAGGCTAATGCATCATCCGCTCTAGGTTCAACTCTCGCTCCTTCCCTAGAATGGAGAGGATACATAAATGACATGGTTCTCAAACTCTCATTCTATTGAACCGTGTAGAATTTGAGTCCCATAACCGCACCCTCTCGGTCTATTGGCCGGTTACTCAAATCCGCTCAAAACTTAGCCTAATGTCAAGAATGCATGTCGCTCTCACGCACAAACACTCCATCTATGATCATACAATAGCTATGAAACATCCTAAGTTCAACTCTCGCTCCTTCCTTAGGGGTTCTAACCAAGCATACTCACTTAAGCATTTCGTCAAACACTTGGTGTGCATACAATGAATACATAGCTAGGGCACAACAAAATCAAACCAAACTTCATTCAATGCAATAAATTAGAGTTCTACATCATATCCAATCCTAGGGGATCCATTTAATCCCCAACCACAAGAGCAACTACTCACTCATAATGAGTGTGCACAAATACATGACAACTAAGGGAAGCATAAATGTAAATACAAAGCTAGGGTTTAAGAGAGGTTGGTGTAGAATCTTCAATCCAAGCTTCAATCTTCCATCAAGCTTGGTCTTCTTTGAGTTTTGGTCGCCTAGGGTTGCAAAAAGTGGAAGCTCTTCTTCTTCACTTCTATCTCATTCTATTTATACTTTGTGAAGATTTCCAATAAGTGCCCGAAGTGACCGAATCACTTGATTCGGTCAATGTCCATGTGATTCGCTCGAAGCTTTTGTTCAGTGGTGTTTTGAGTTTGGGCGAATCACTTATCCTGGCCGAATCACCATTTGATTCGGTCACGCCCTTGTGTTGATACGGTCAAACATCTTATGGAGCTCAACTGATTCGGGCACCTCTGGGCGAATCACTTCTGATTCGGCCGAATCATCTGTTCAGTGGTGATCTCAGACTGGGCGAATCACTTCTCTTGGCCGAATCACTTTTGATTTGGTCACACCCATTATGTGATTCGGTCAAACCTTCAGGACTTTCCCCGGATCAAGTCAATTCGCGCAGCTGAGAGTGATTCGGTCAAGCTGGTGGGCGAATCACTTATGATTCGGCCGAATCACTTCTGCAGTTTGCTCAGACTTCCTTCTTTTGATCTCCATCGACCAGAATTCGTCTAGATTTTCTTCGGGCCACTTCGTATCGTGAGATATATAATTTTAACCTGAAATGGACGAAGAAATCGTCAAATGGCTTTATAGAATTGCGGAACAAACAAGAAGTAAGGTAAAAATGTGGACAAATAAAAGGTTATTTGTCCGCTCATCAGCCTTATTACATTATCAATCTCCCTCTTGGTATTTTCACAAAACCCTACAGAGAATTGTTTGCAGAATTTAATTTCTTATCCTCCCCTTCTTCTCCTTATCGTCTTCTCCCCCTTTTTGGAATAAATGACGGGGGGGGGGGGGGGGGGGGGGGCTCCTGCCGCCCTATGGAGGTAACACACAGAGCCCCAGAGAGGCTCTCAGGTCTTCGAACCGGACTGCATCCAGAGCTTTCGTGAAGATATCAGCAAGTTGTTTGGCAGTCACCACATGCTGTAGCGCAATGATATTCTTTTCTACTAGATCACGGATGAAGTGATGACGAATGTCAATGTGCTTGGTTCTGCTGTGCTGAACCGGATTCTTAGATATGCTGATGGCACTCATGTTGTCACAGTAGAGAGTCATTTCATCTTGATCAAGCCCATACTCACTCAGCATTTGCTTCATCCACAGCATTTGTGCACAGCAGCTCCTAGCAGCTATGTATTCAGCCTCGGCAGGGGATAGAGAAATGCTGTTTTGCTTCCTGCTAAACCAAGACACCAGGTTATTTCCTTGGAAGAAGCATCCTCCCGAAGTGCTCTTCCTGTCCTCTGAGCATCCTGCCCAGTCTGCATCACTGTATTCTACCAGATTAGCATTTGTGTCCTTAGTATACCATAAGCCATAGTGCACAGTGCCTCCAACATACCGAATGATGCGCTTGACCAACTGCAAGTGACTATCTTTGGGACAAGCTTGAAATCTGGCACAAACTCCTACTGCAAAGGAAATGTCGGGGCGGCTGGCAGTCAGATATAGCAAACTCCCAATCATGCTTCTGTAGATAGTCTGACTCACTTCCATTCCGTGCTCATCTTTAATGGCTTTAACATGAGTGGCAGCAGGAGTTCATTTATGACTGGCCTTGTCTAGCTGGAATTTCTGCACAAGATTCTTGCTGTATTTGCTTTGAGCAATAAAGATGCCATCTTCTTTCTGGGTAATCTCCAGACCAAGAAAGTATGACAGTTCTCCTACCATGCTCATTTGAAATTCTTGCTGCATGTGATTCACAAACTGCTTCACCAGGTGCTGAGACTTTGATCCAAAGACAATATCATCCACACAGATTTGAGCAATGATCATATCTGACTGAGTTCTTTTCACAAATAGAGTTTTGTCAGCTCCCCCTCGTTTGTAGCCATGTTTTTCAAGGAACACTGTCAACCTCTCATACCATGCTCGAGGAGCCTGTTTCAGTTCATATAAGGCTTTCTTCAACTTATATACATGCTCTGGGTGATGAGGATCTTCAAAACCTTTTGGCTGAGAAACATATACTTCTTCAGAGAGGTCTCCATTCAGGAACGCACTTTTGACATCCATTTGATATAGTTTAAACCCCAGGAAACAAGACAATGCTAGTCCGATGCCCTCCAGGCGAGCAACTGGAGCAAACGTTTCTTCAAAGTCTAGACCCTCAATCTGAGAATATCCCTGGGCAACCAGTCTGGCTTTATTTCTTGTAATGTTTCCCTTTTCATCATTTTTGTTTTTGAACACCCACTTTGTGCCTATAATATTTACTCCATTTGGTCTATCCACCAGATCCCAAACATCGTGTCTTTCAAACTCTGCCAATTCTTCCTGCATCGCCATTATCCAGAATTCATCACTCATGGCTTCCTTGAAGTTCTTAGGTTCAATGCTGGACATAAAACATGTATTGAGGTAAGCATGGCTTCTGGTTCTTCTTCTTTCTGCCGGATCTCCAATTACATTTGTCAGGGGATGATTCTTCTGAATCTTCTTCGGAGGCTGCCTTGAAGGAGGATCAGAAGTCTCGGAGTTCACATCTTCAGACATGCTTTCTGATTGTATATCTGGATTTTCTGCTTCAGCACTTGCTGTAGCATCTTCTGAAGCCACAGCTTGTTCACTTCTGTTCTGACTGACAGACACCTCTTCAAGATCAGAGTCTTCATCATCAGTGGCAGTATCAGAGGGAGGGACTTCTTCAGCATCGTTGACAACAACATTTATGGATTCCATTACTGTATGTGTCCGCTGGTTATAGACTCGATAAGCCCTGCTGTTTGTTGAATAACCCAAGAACAAACCAGGATCACTCTTTGGGTCAAGTTTCTTCCTATACTCCCAATCTCTAAGAATAAAGCAGTCACTTCCAAAGACGTGAAAGTATTTAACTGTGGGCTTCTTCTGATTCCAGAGCTCATAGCAGGTCTGGTTGGTTCCTCTCCGTAAGGTGACTCTATTGATGATGTAACATGCGGTGTTCATGGCCTCTGCCCAGAATCTCAGGGGAACCCTCTTAGCATGAATCATGACTCTGGCCATTTCTTGGATTGTTCAATTCTTTCGTTCCACTACACCATTCTGCTGAGGGGTAATGGGAGAGGAGTACTGATGTGAGATACCCCTTTGACGACAGAAATCATCCATAGCTTCGTTTTCAAATTCCCTGCCATGATCACTGCGAATGCTGCTGATTCTGAGATTTTTCTCTTGCTCTAGCCGAGACACCAGTGACACATTAACTCTCACAGTATCTGATTTTTCTCTGATAAAATCTATCCAGGTGAATCTGGAGTGGTCATCAACACAGACAAATGCATACCTCTTTCTGCCCAGACTCTCGACTTCCATTGGTCCCATCAGGTCCATGTGAATCAACTGTAGAGGCCTGGTAGTACCTATATCTTTAACTCTTGGATGCGAAGCCTTCTTTTGTTTCCCAATCTGACAATCTCCACAGATAGAGTCTATCTCCCCTTTTAACAGCGGTATTCCTCTGACTAGCCCTTCTGTTGCAATTCTCTTCAGAGTTCTCAGGTTAACATGCCCCATCCTTCTGTGCCATAGAATCATATCCTCGGCCTTTGTCAGCATACATTTCGGAACCAGTGAGTTTGAACTCACATTAAGAAGATAACAGTTACTTTTTGATTTGGCTCCTTCCATAATACATTTTCCAGATTTGTCAAAAACTTTGCACGAGTCTTTCGTAAATTTCACCTGTTTAGTCCCATCACACAGCTGACTAATGCTTATGAGATTTGCCTTTAGCCCTTCCACTAGTAAGACATTGCTCAGGCTCGGCATTCCTTCAACTGCCAAGGTTCCCTTTCCCAGTACTCTTCCTTTTAGACCGTTTCCAAACTTCACCCGTTGTTCCAGACAGGGTGTAATGTTTTTCAAGAAGGATCTTTCTCCTATCATGTGTCCTGAACAACCACTGTCAAAATACCAGCTTATCTTGTCCGAGGTGCTTGCTGTGCTTACAAGCGCGAGGAGCTGAGTCTGCGCATGATTCTGCTTGAGGTCCCCTGGCTGAAGGTATTCCAGCATGAGCTGAGGAACAGTTTCTTTTTATGTGACCTTTGTGCCCGCAGCTATAGCATTTTTTATACTTTGAAGCTTTCTTGTTACGGTGATACAGAGGTTGCTGTAGCAAGTGCTGGTTCACTCTTCCTTGTGTTTTTCTGCCTCTTCTGACTAATCTGTATCTGGCCAAGTTGCATTCATCCTCACTCAAATCTTTCTCGTCTTCACTTCCACTGGCAGAGAGAGCCCTCTTTTTCATTGGTTTGCTAGTGCAGTTGATTTGTCGATGACCATAACCTGCACAGTTCCAGCATTGGACTCCCTTTTTCATCTCTTTCTTTTCGTCTTCATTCTGAGCTGGTTCCTTCCCTTTCCTTTTATTTTCACTACCCCTTCTGAATTGTTTTCGCGAGGAAGAGCTTTTCCCAGTTCTGGATTCCATGTTCTTCAGGACCTTTCCAAGGTTCTTAACAAGCATACTCAGCTGATCATCTGGAACTGGCTTCTTGGCTTCTGTTTCAGCTTTTAGTCCAACATTCTTGTCCTTAGGAGTGGTGTCTTCTTTAACCAGTTTCATCTCAAATTGTTTGAGAGACCCCATCAACTCTTCCAGCCTCATAAATCTGACATTTTGAGCTTCTTCAATGGCCGTCACTTTCATGTCAAATCTTGTGGGCAGCGATCTGAGAACCTTTCTGATCAGCTTTTCTTCAGGGATGGGTTCACCAAGAGCATGGGCTTCATTTGCAAGATCACAGAGTTTAGCATTAAACTCAGTGACAGTCTCCTCTTCCAGCATTCTCAAATTCTCAAACTGGGTAGCAATGATCTGGAGTCTTGACAGCTTCACTCTATCAGTTCCTTCATGTGCAGTTTGCAGAATTTCCCACGCTTGTTTGGCCATGTCACAATTTGATATCAGCCTGAAATTGTTAGCATCAACTGCAGCAAAAATCGCATTCAGGGCCTTTGAATTACAAGTTGCTCCAGCTCCCTCTTCAGCAGTCCATTGTTCTTCAGGCTTAATCCGTGTGACTCCCTGTTCATCCATAGTAATTGGGGGAGACCACTGGACCATGATTGCTCTCCAAGTCTTTTCATCAATGGCCTTGAGAAAGGCTTTCATCCTAGCCTTCCAATATCCATAGTTGCTTTCTTCCAACAATGGAGGTCTGCTTGTGCTCTGTCCTTCCTTCATTGTCGTGGCTACTTCAGAGACACTGTAGGATCTTTTACTCTGTGTGTTGAGCTCCCGCTCTGATACCAATTGAAATTCACAGCGTCTCAGTCAGGCAGATATGTGAACAAGCAGTTGCTGCAGCACACTCTTGTTCACTTGGAAATTGTCTCAGCAAACAATGAACAAGACAGAAGTTTGTTCACCCAGTTCGGCCAACTGCCTACGTCTGGGGAGGACTATTCTCCAGTCCTCAATCCACTAAACACAAAGGTCTCCAAGTACACTTGGTTACAATTCCATGCAACCTATGCTACTCAACCTTGTGTGGATCACTTGACACAATCAGAACAGGCTCTGAATTGTGTCTGCACACCCTCTACAAATGTCAATCTAGAATAGCTACAGACTTCTCAAGACTCAGCCTATTCTAAACTACACTCACTCAGCAGGGTTGCTGTAGCAACTGCTGTAACACACAGCTGAAGCACAATTGTCCGCGTCGCTCCAAAGCCTTCTGCCGAGCCGTTCGAACGATTCCACGAGCGTTGCACACTCTGGAATACTCCCCCTCACTCAGTGACCACCTGCCACTAGCGAGAACCACCGCTTAGACACTCGACCGAGCCACACACCCGTCAGTTCTTCCGCGGCTGCCCTTGATCAACCAACAAGCACACCTGCTCTGAATTGGCTTCCAGATCAAGCTCGAATCAGACTCTGCAAGTTCTGATTCCCTTCTGCTTCTGTCACCACAGCTCTGCGCTCACGCTCTGCTCTCGGGTGATGATCGAAGAAATCGTCCGTCACACACCAAAATTGCTCTCTCTGAATTCTGTGTATGCACTCGTGTATCCCTCAGCTTCGATCAACCATTCTGTTCTAAACACCTTTCTCTTAAATAGCAGCACCAGCTTTAAGCAAGACCAGGTTTAAGCAATGTCCCAAAAAGAACAATTATCTCCTAAAATCTAGGAGATTTAGATTTGATTTTGATCTTCCATACAAATCTCCTTCTCTGGCTAGGAACCCTCACTGGAAAATCCTCCACAGTATTTTAGAAATTCTTCTGATGATCTCTGTAGAGTTTTCAGCCCTTCTAGACAATCCCAGGTCGATGCTGCTACTCGGTCAGACGATGCAGCCACTTGAACAAGCTCCTATTATAGCATCCCCTGCTGCAGCTGCTGCTTGTTCACTGTGCTGTAGCAGCTCCTTGTTCACTTGTGCTGGTTTTGTCAAACACTGCCATATTACATTATCACTAATTCTTTAGCAACTCTCGCAGAACCAGGTAGGGGTATCAGGGCCGGAATGAACCCAATCATGAGGAAAGAAAGGTTGTCAGGAATATATCTGTGGAAGATATGTGTCTTATTTACACAATAAGACGAACAGTTCAAGGACATCACTCTACTGAATAGTCAGTAAAAAGTGCATATCTTTCCAAGGGAAGGTTCAAAGGCTACGCCTACCTATCCTTTACAGATGTAGGCCATAGAGGTTGTCACCACAGTGAGTCGAGTCTCTCTGTTTTCACTATTCGATTTTCTTCATGTGGGGGATTGTTGGAAATTTGTGTCAAATGGATGAAGAAAATGAGGGTGCGTTCCAATTTGTGAGCCGAATTTGAGGTCGTGAGTACCTCGAATTGAATAGTAAAAAATAAATCTCAATTGAAATCCTTGCAAGGTGTAGTACGAGATTTGTTGCTCGAATGCCAAAAACAAAGCAATATCGAATGTGATATTGATGGATATTGTTGGGTGTAAAATAGGTCACAAAACGACGTCGTTTTGTGCACATGTTTGATCAACAATTTAAATTAAAAAAAAAATGCAGATTTTGTTATGGCATTTATTGGGTTATTTAGAAGCCTAATTGAATAAAATCTGCAGTTTTTATTTTGGCATTAATGGGGTTGTTTAATCGAATTTATGTTCTCTCTTAAAACCTAGTAATTGGTTTTGGCGTATTTCGAGGAACATGAATGGATGTGGCTCACTATAAATTCAAGTCTAGTTCTTCATCACAAAATACAGAAAAGGAAAAACAATTCCCTTCGTCCGGTGTGAGTCTCTCTATTGTTGTATGGTGTTCAAGGTCCGTTGGAGACGACCAAAGGCTTCTTCTTTCCGTCTGAGTTAAGTTTAAGGTGCAGAAGCTTGAACTCAGTGGTCGTTGTATCCTGGGAAGGTGTTGCCAGCGAATCCAGCACCGGTGGGAAGGCAATCAACCTTTAAGGAAAGCGCCGAGCGTGCCTCGACTTCATTCTTATCGAATTCGGTTTCTGTTTATTCTATTCAATCTAATTCGTATTTTCACTGTTTGATTCAATTTACTATCAAATTGAATGTATTGATTTTAAATTGTTTTTTTAACAATGTTGTATTGGGCTAGAATTTTTATTTTTCCAAAAAAGTTGATCAAGGTTGTCAATTCTATTTGCACAAACTTCCTTCGGAAAGGTTGCAGTTGCAAGAAAGGAGCTCACTTAGTTAGTTAGGAAAATATTTGTAAACCAAAGAAAGGAGGTTTAGGTGTCAAAGATTTGTGTGAAATGAATGAGGCTCGAGTACTTGCCCAATTGTGGGATATTCTCAAGGAGAAAAAGAACAAATGGACACATTGGATAATAAAATATTGGCTGAAAGAAGACACATAGTGACTGATGGAGTGTATTTCTACAATCCATCAACTTGCTTATTCACATTATTTAGTTGCATTTTGTGTGTGATAGATTAGTTCTTTGTAGTGTTTCGCATCACAGGTGTATCAAGACCACTTTTGAGCTTTATTGCGCATTTGGAGCTTTCTAGGCCTCATTCAATCACTCGGGAATGCAAAGGAGAAAAGACTTGATCGCGAGAGCATTGACAGAGCCAAAATGCCAGTTGAGGTTAAAAATGTGTATTACATTATATGAAGCGGTCCGAAGAAGTTTCGAGTGAATTCCAATTGATCGAGGGCAAGAACGAGCAAGAATATCAAAACTGCAAAAGTGATTCGCCCAAGGAACTGCACGAATCAAAATGGATTCGACCAGCCCTGGTCGAATCAACTCAGACTGCCCGGATCAACTTCAACTCTAGAAGATTTCGTCCGTTGACCAGCATTGACCGAATCAAATAAAAGCCAGGGCGAATCAAATTGATTCGACCAGCTTCGTAACCCACTGATACTTTGATTCGACCAACCCTGGTCAAATCACTTTTGGTGCAGCACGAATCAAAGTTGATTCAGTCAAAGACGGATCAACCCGGTCAAAATCTAAGGGTATAAATAAAAAAATATGGAAAAATCAGGCGGCCTCTCCTGGAAAAAAAACCCTAGACCAGAGATCATCGAAGATTAGAGACGAAAGTCAGAGGCGCAAGTCGGAGACAGAAGTCAGCAGCTGACAATACGTATTTTTAACCCTTTATAGTTGTCAGATAAGTTTCTGGGGTCAAACTGTAGTCAAAAATAATTTATAGACCTTGGTAAGCCAAGGGTCAATTCTAGGAACAGGCGCGTGTATATACTAGCTAGCAATTAATGTGTTCAGCTACTTTTAATAGAAATTCTGGGTTTGTTCTAATTATCTAATTGTCCTAATTAATATAACTAACGGTTGATTCGATCAGAGAAATAATTCCAAGATCGAACTTCACCCATGCTCGCAACACAATTCATGCAATCAGTCACACCATATAGTCATGCAAAATAGCTTTGGAAATAACCTAAATTGACATCAGGTGAGCCGCCCATTCACGGATCATCACCTGAATTAATCTACACTATTGAACGCCGCCCAATCACGGATTATCAACAGTTTCAATTTAGTATCCTACGGTTTCCAGACAAAAGACATCAACTTTCCTATCGATTCATGTACTAACAATATAGCTACCATGTTTCGATATCAACTCTATTCAATCCGGCTAATTACCTCAGACCCAATCATCTTTTTGGCATCTAACCTAGTTTCGTTCTATAAGCAGTCATCCCAATCAATGATCGATAATGGTAAAACGGTAGAATGAAGTATAGTAGAATTGAAAAATATAAACTTGCATTAGACTAAAACTGATGTTAGTACAAATCACATGAAATCAGGTTACAAGCATGGGATCCGTAGGATCCCTGAATTAAAAGACTACTCGCTCTACTCATGGTGATTACTACTAACACAAGAATGAAGAGAATATAGAACGAAGAACCCGTGACGATAATCTTCACTCCAAGCATGTCTCTTCTCTCCTGCTTTCGTTCTCCCAATCGTCCAACCCTAGCCAATGAGTTCTCAATTTGTATTTATACTAAAAATCAATTAGGCTGATTTTTAGAATTAAGTTCTGGGCCGATTTAGTGTCAAATCGGCGGTTCAGTGTCCAAACCACCGGTTAAATTGGTGAACCGTTGGTCCTACATTGAACCGACCTGTCTCAATGAATTACAAATTTTTGCACTTTGGGCCGGTTCAAAACCAAACCGCCGGTTTGATCAGTAAACAGGGGGTTTGACCAGTGAACCGGTGGTTCTTACTTGAACCGGGCTACTGTTCACTCAGCACTGTAAATTTGAATTTTCTTGCGGTTTTGACCATCTAAAACTTCGAATTAATGTCTTATGATAAACTACAATGTTGTAGCCCTTTGAGTTAGCTTTCCAACAAGATATAGCACGTCTCAATCGAATAAGAATCATGTTCTACGCAAGCCTTTGATGGCAAATAGGTCAATCTGCCCAGATTTGGTCTGTATTCGTTTGAATTTTTGTATTTTACCTTATTTTACTCCAAACAGACTACAAAGCCTCGATATAATATAATTTGACCTGAAATGAGATTAGAGTGGTAAAAACACAACGAAAAGTTCGGGAGAGGAGCGAAATTCATCATCGAATGAAGCGAATAATCGATAAGAGATTTTCGTATTTTCTAAACTCTGTTTTGTTATTATTAGATGAATTATACTAGTAGCTAAATCCTAACTCAGTTTGAGGATTTGCATTGCAACGTATGGTTTGAGATCTATGTTTCACAATTAGATTTAGTGAATTACTGTTCTTCGTATGAATTGCATGCCTTGGTCATCTACTGCTATGCTAACTCAGTTTAACTGAATTTGATAATGTTATGGCATTCAATTGACAAAACCAGCACAAGTGAACAAGCCCAGTGAACAAGCAGTAGCTATAACAGGTGTTGTAGGAGGGAGCTGCGGCAGCAGATCAGCATTCTTCTTGGAGAGCTTTCAAAGGATGAACAAGGAGCAGCAGAGTGACGGGGAGCTTCTAATTATTCAGAGAGAATATCCTAGTGGAGATTCCCGTATCCAAATGAAGATTTGATTGTGGAATATTTGTTTCTCTAATCAAATCTAATCTCCTATAAATTAGGAGATATTGTTGCTTTAAGGAACTTCCAAAAGTGTAATTCGGTTGCTGATTAGTTGAGTACTTAAGGAGGGCAAGGTCAGTACGGAAAGGTGTGTGCAGAAGAATAGAAAAAGCTTGAGAACACATACACAGAGAGCCTACATACCGTAAGGAGAGTCGGGGAGTCACGAAGAGCAGAGCATGCGCGCAAAGCTGAGTGACTGAAGCAGAGGCTGATCGAGACTTGCAGAGTCTGATCAGAGCTTGATCATAGAAACCAATTCAGAGCAGGACGGGCTTGTTGGTTGATCAACACAGGCCGCAGGGGAATTGTCGAGTAAAGGAACTCGGACAATCTACAGAAGGCCAGGTCTCGCTACAGGGCCTCAAAAATCCCTAGTTCCAGCAGTTACCCCTTCGGTTACCCATCCTTCTGAGTCAACCCCACCAGTTCGCAGTCAAACGGTGGTTGCCCAAGGACATGGCAGTGGAGGCTTTCGGTGTTTCAGTTATGGAGAACCCGGTCATAGAGCTTCAGAGTGTCGCAAGGCAACCTCAGGCTCGCGCGGCCTTTTCACAAATGATGCGAGTGATGTTGATGTTTCAGCCTAAGAAGGTCCCCCAATTTTCAACGATTATGGTGATGATACGGAGGAGATTGAGGAGGTAACAGGTGATGTTGGACCTGTTCTGATGTTGAGGCGTACTTTCCTTACCCCTCGCGCTCCTGAGCAGTCCACTTGCACGATCGGGGGAAAGTTCTGCACTTTCATCATTGATGCAGGGAGTTGCGAGAATGTGGTTTCGGAGGTTGTAGTGGCGAAGTTGGGGTTGTCCACGGAGAGTCATCTGAAGCCATACAAGCTTGCATGGCTTAGTAAAGGTACTGATTTCTAAGAGTGTATCGTGTCATTCTCGACCGGCCCTACTTATTGCGATAAGATTTTTTGTGATGTGGTTCCTATGGATGCTTGTCATTTGTTGCTCGGTCTTCCTTGGCTATATGATCACGCTGTCACTCATGATGGGCGTGCCAACACGTATTCGTTCTTGTTTCGAGGGCGAATCTTTTCTATCCTGGACGAGGACGCGGGCACAGATTCAAGTGCGAATCTTCTCTACCCTGGAGAGGATGATGCGGAGCGATTGACACTTTAGTATGCGGAGAAACGGATCATCCTAAAGTGCACGTTAGCAGGGGCAGTGCACGTTAGCAAGAGGGAGCGGCCCAGGGTCTGATTGGGTCGTGTGGGCTTCTGGGCCCATCCGGAGTGTTTTACTATTTTATTTTTAATTATTAATGTTTTTAGGTAGGTTTCCTTATCTTGAATTTTAGTTTTTGGTAGGTTTCCTTATATTAAATTTTAGATTTGGTTACATAGATATTATGTTTCCTAATTTGTAGGTTCTGTTTACAGACTTTTGAGAATTAATAAAATTTAGAGTTTTTTCTATACGACTTGCAATTCGTGCCTAAGGTTTCGAGTTCAAGCATCATCATCCCTTTGCCCACACGCGCTGCATCAACATGTTCCCAAATTGAATAATATCTATAAATTCAAAAAAACCTCTTTGAAGGTGTGTTGCCCCAGCTATTCGTAGATGGAGGAATTGATCTGCTAGGCGAGGGGGAACAAAAAGGGCTAAACTATCTTTAAACTTATCCATTCATTCCAGATTTCACATTGCCCTGCCAAGTTTGTACTAGATTTTGTCCATGTGCTTGTTATTCCAAGTCATAAAACACCCTTCAAAATCTATGTCTATCAAATTATTGTTCTGAAAAATTCAATAATGTTAGTGGTGTAGCTCTTTGATACCCTTCTACCATTTACCTTTTCTCTTTGACTTAGATCACAATTGAATCCCCTAATATCAGCAATCTTCCTTATCCCTATGCATATTCAGAAGATTGCTCAATGAGCCCCCTCCTTTGGTAGATTCATGAGACTCTTTTTTAACCATTTGATCAGTTGCTCACAATTTAACACATTTCAACCATTCAATATTATTTTTGAAATAACAAATTGGTTCAAATGATAAATTTAACTTTTTACCTATAAGTTCTCTCTCTAGTTATTATTTTTGCTTTCTCTTTAATTAACTCAAATTTTCTTCCTCTCTCATTATTACCATTCAAGCCACATGTGACATGTGCCCCATTAATCAAAATATATTTTCATCAAATTTCAATTCATTTTAACATAAACCCATCCAAACCAGCAACACAATTTCATAGTGTAGTAGCTATGTACTTGGCGAGTTTGTTGAACTTTTGCTACTTTAATTGAGCATATATGTAACAATGTTCTCTGCTAGTATATTTATTTTTGCTAGTTTATTTGAGTGTATATGTAGCAATACACTTTGCAGTGCACTTGTATGTATAAATGCACTTTCAACGCCACAATTCAAAATGCATAAAAATTATATATTTTACAAAAAAAAAAATCAAAACTCATAAAATCCAAAGCACTTTATATAAAATAAATCAAAATCTATATAAATAATAAAAAGGACAAAAAATCTAACATTCCCTTTCAATTCAATACACACAAAAATTTAACTATTAAAAACTTCTATAACATAATGTGGAAACTATTTGATCAAATAAGCAAATGACTGATAAAAAGCCATCAAAAACTCTACCTTGGTGAACGCTCCAATTATGTGTATATATATATATTATAGGGATCAAATGGGTAAGCTATGAAGCATGGAAACGGGGAGAAGCGTGGGGAAGCAGCCGGAAACTAAGATATGAAAATAATATATATACATATATTAAAAATTAAAAAACAAAACCTGGAAATTTGCCCTACCCTGTCACGCAGCACCCAGCATACATCAGCAGCAAACTAGCTCGCCCAGCACCCAGCCACCCTCCGTTCTTCCAATCGCACGCCATCGCCAGCCACATCGCCCTATCTCCAGCCACATTGCCCGCAACCACCCAGCCACACGCAGCCATATCGTTAGCGCCCTCTGCCCGCATAAATCTCAGTATCTCACCCTCACCCAACCTTCCCTCTTCTCTCCAGCTCCAGGTACCGTCTCCCCTGAAGTCCCTTCCCCCTTCTCTACTTTTCTCTCTCACTTCCCCCTTCTCTACTTTTGTCCTTTTCTCTGTTCACTCAGCAATAAACTAACAATATAATTTTTTGCTTTAAGTTTTTTGTTCCAAAAATTAATTTGAATTGTCAATTTTACAGATGGAAAATCAGACACAACTTCCCTCAAACGACTTCGGAAGTAGCGAAAGTGTTTCTTCGTTAATATAAAATGATGGAAAACCTCTTTGGAGTTTTATTGAAAGAATTTCTAAAATCGGAGGAGGAGAAAATTGGAAATGGAGATGCAAGATTTGTCATGAAGAAAAACAAGGAACTTATACAAGAATTAAGGCTCACCTTTTGAGGATAAAAAATAAAGGAATTGCGGTTTGCGTAAATGCGTCAATGCAACAAGTTACTGAAATGATGAAATTAGAAGAGAATTACGAAAGTAATTTGCTTTCTATGATGCGTAAATTAGTCCCTCTACCTTCCGGACCTTCGATTCGCTCACTTCAAATGAGTGGTTCTGATTTTGGTACAACAAAGAAGCGAAAAAGTGATACTGGTCTTCAGAAAGTTTCAACATTCAAACTAGAAAGGAACTCGATTGCATAATTGCTGGAATATTTTACACTAGTCGCTTGCTTTTCACTCTTGCAAGGAATCCTTACTATCAGAGTTCTTATACTTATGCAGCTAATCATAATTTGGGTGGTTATGTACCTCCGGGGTACAATCGCCTAAGAACCACATTGCTCGAACAAGAGAAGGTGCACATTGATATGTCGTTAGTTGCTATAAAAGTATTTGAGTATCCAAAGGAGTGACTATTGTGACTGATGGTTGGAGTGATCCACAACGGAGACCTTTAATTAATTTTATGGCTTGTTGTGAAAGTGGTTCAATGTTCATCAAAGCTATGAATTGTGTTGGTGAGGTAAAGGATAAAGACTTCATTGCTAATCTGCTGACGGAAGTAATTGATGAGGTTGGCCATCAGAATATTGTTCAGGTGATCACGGATAATGCTAGTAATTGCAAAGCTGCTGGAGAAATCATTGAAGGCATTTATCCTCACATATATTGGACTCCTTGTGTTGTTCACACTCTCAATCTTGCATTGAAGAACATTTGTGCGGCAAAGAATGTGAACAATAATGAAGAAACATATGTTGAATGTCACTGGATCACTGAAATTCAAAATAATGTTGTCCAAATTAAGAACTTCATTATGAATCATGGGATGAGGTTGTCTATTTATATGCGCTTCGCTCCTCTTAAGTTGCTTTCAGTTGCTGAAACACGTTTTGCTTCAATAGTTATCTTGCTCAAAAGATTTAAATTAGTTAAGTGTGCTTTGGAAGCCATGTTTGTGTGTGAGCAATGGTTATGAGATGTGGGATGTGATGATTGAGAAAGTCAAGAAGGTTATCTATGTGCACGAGCACATTGATGAGTTAGAAGTATCCACTTTCTATGATGTGGTTTATAATATACTTGTCGCTCGCTAGGCCAAAAGTAACACCACTTCATTGCTTAGCTCATTCTTTGAATCCCAGGTAAAGAATTTATATTAAAGTTATTAATTTTAACCTGACACATTTATTTGATAATAAGATTGCTTGTATTTTTTGTATAGGTATTACAGTCATGAATGGCTTGCAGAGGACGCTACTAGAGTACCTCCACACAGGGATAATGACATTTCTATGGAACGAATAAAGTGTTTTAAAAGGCTTTTTCCAAGTTAAGTTGATTACAACAATGTTATAAACGAATATGCTAGTTTTTCTCTTGGAGGAGGGCATTTTTTGGTGATCCTAATGTTATTGAAATGAGGTACACAATGGATCCAAGAAATTGGTGGGCTAACTTTGGAGCGGCAATGCCTTTTCTTCAAAAATTAGCCATTCGCTTACTTGGAGAACCTACTTCTTCGTCATGTTGTGAAAGAAATTGGAGCACTTATGCTTTCATTCATTCTTTGAAGAAAAATAAGTTGAATCCAAAGCGTGCTGAAGATCTTGTGTTTATTCATAATAACCTTCGCTTTTTATCAAGAAACAAACCAGAATATCTTGATGAAAAGACTAAAATATGGGATGTTGGTGGTGGTGGTGCTGATGTATTTGGATCTTTAGAGGATATTGATACTCATCAATTTGCTGATCGCTCCCTTGATGAGCCGGAAATGGAGAGTATATTTTTGAAGATAATCATGAAGATGTAGTAGCATGAGTCTTTCGGTCTTGTTGTGGTTTTGTTTATGTTCAAATTATGACTTTTTTTCCAATGTTAAGAACATTGCACTCATTTATTTCAATTCAGTATTCTTTATAATTATAAATTATATAAAAATTTAATTTAAATCGACATTTCTTACCGTTTTTAATTTTTCTAATTTATAAAATTAACGCTTCCACTCTTCCTGCTATTTTCGTTTCCTGATTCGGTGCTACTTAGTGGGTAAGTGGGGTGCCGAATGAACAGAAACAGGCTTGGGGCGAGCACCCTTTAGCAACCAAAATGCGTCTAGAGAGGCGGGTAAGTCGCTCGCGCTTCAGAGGAGAGGTATATGGTCGAGAGCGCGAGTGGAGGCCTGTGCTTCGCGACCTTTGGAACAAGAGAGTGCGCTCAGTCACGCAGATGCCGAAGGCGAGATACCCAAAGCGTGGCGAGGTGGGAAAACAGACCACCTTCCTTCTGGAAGTCTAGCCTAGGAAGGCGGGCGCGGGTGTAAACGCGTGCGCCAACCTGCGCAGACAGACTAAGGAGGGAGAGCGGGGCGGTGTTCCATAGCTGTTATCCGGAGGCCGAGACTGGAACCGTTCTGGGAAAGATAGGAATCAAAGACAAAGTTGTACAAAAGGAAAAAATACCAGCAGATGATATGCGCTACAAAAGAATTAGCATGCGCACAAGTACCAGCGAGCGCAAAATCCACAGAAAATCATCAAAAGGCTTGAGTTCCCAGGAAGTGCGCGGAAGAATCACGCATGGGAAGAAGCTGGTGCTGTTAACCATATACCCATCCTCGAAGTGAGAACTAACAACCTGGCGCCTATAGAGAGCTATCTCCCAGCCATCCGAAATGATTTTCATTCCAGCTGAGAGGTAATGAATTGCGAAATCCTTATACTTAAACTGTTGAGAGCAGATGTGCGCAGGTGGTAGTGCAGATCGCGCCAGAGTGCAAGACTATGCGCTAGACTCCAGAGAGGTAGTAGTATCCGTGCTTGAGTGCTTGTTCGAGGACGAACAAGGGGCAAGTGTGGCGGGTTTGATAGAGCCTATTTATACGCATTATTTAGATCATAACCCTATGCTTGTTTGCATTATTTTATGTACAAGATTACTGATTTCCAGTGTTTTTTTATTTCAGGGCAAAACGAGGGCCTAAGTCGGATACGCGCTAACAGGCAGTGTTTAGGACGCGCATCAAACAGCCTGCGGAGCTAGCGGCGCAAATAGAAGAATCGGCAGAGTCGACAACGGTGCGCTAACCAATTGCGCTAAGCAGTTGCCGTGCGCCAGGAGCAGATGATGGTATTTCCAAATCCTGACACGACCAGATTAGGAAGTTGCCAAGGATGAGCCTCTGAGCAGTATATAAAGGAGAGGAAGGCTAGGGTTTCAGAGGAGAGATTCATACATATTACACCATCCATCTTCGCCAGATCAGAGGAGAGAGCGGCAGAACTGGAAAACACACGAGTTTGTTGAGAGGACCTGCGCCAGCCGACTGCGCCAGCCAAGACTGCAACCTGCACGCATTGTTTGCTATTGTTTTCTTGGACACTTTAGCTATTAATTACTGTTTCTATGATGTTTATCACTAGCATGTCTAGCTAAACGCTTAGTATCGGTTGGGCATGAATCTATGAGTATTTCCCTTTGAGACTTGCGCTTAATGCATAGCTTGTTTTGCTTATATTAATTCTGTGCATATTACTGGCAGCTTGTTACACGAGTAGGGGAAGCCTTGAACCGCAATCTTACTCTTGTTGCTTGTTGTTGTTTGTTAAACTAGTTGAATAGCCTGACGGTGCCAACTAGGAGTAACGCGCTAGGTTAGGCAATTACTACCTTGATCGGATTCGTAGTTGTTTAGTCTAGTGTAAGAATTAATAGTTCATGAACTTTGATCGGAACATGCGCACATGTTAGGAAGCCTTGATCGGACATTAACATTAGCAACCCGAGCTATAGACATTTAGAGTCGATGATAAGGAATACACTCATAGAGGATTGTCTGCGCCGATACTTCTCATAGTCATAGTACTTAATCTCTATTGCCTGCGCACGTCTAGTGCAATCCCTGCATTCATTACTGTTACTTGCGCATCGCGCAAACCAATCACTCACCCCCAATTTCATAAGTGTAGGTTACTGGCTAAAGCTGAACTACTTGCTCCCTGTGGAGATCGACCCCTTACTTAACCGTTGTACTAGTGGAAGAGGAAGGATTATATTTGACGCGTACAACGACGCGCGATCAGGGAGCAACACAGATAAGCTTTAATTAGCTTAAGTTTCCTTTTACAATAGTTATTTTATTTCTGTTTGCTTTATTCTCGTTGTTGTTTCTGACAGCGCGCAATCAACATCAGCCTGCGCAACCTTGAAACAGTTGCGCTGCGCAGATTCTAGTTGCGCTGCGCAGATTCTAGTTGCGCACTGACAAACGCAACAGCTTAGTTGTCTTTTAATTTCGTTTTCTTTGAGATTTAGAACAGGTTATGGAGGATAACAGTGTCGTTGGAGACAATTTAGGGGACAGAACCCCAGAGGATGCGAGGGCACATAACCGCGCAGCCCTGTTCAGAGAGGAAGTGCAGCGCGAAGTTGAAGCAAGGATGGCCGCTGAAATATATAATGCGCCACCCGCGCGCCAAGTTGCGCGACGCAGAACAGTGCGCGAGATGTCAGCCCCAATCACGGTTAACCAGCCATGGCGCATAGTGCTTCCACCAGACGGTCATTTTGAACTCAGAAGCTCGCTCATTCATCACATGCCCAAGTTCCACGGGATGAACAACGAGAACCCAGTCAAGCATGTGCGAGAATTCCTAGTCATTTGCGATAACATGAAGGCCGAAGGGTAGAGCGATGAAGCGCTGAAGATGAACGCGTTCCCATTTTCATTATGTGACACGGCCAGGCATTGGCTAATGAACTTACCAGCAGGATCAATTCACACATGGGAGCAGCTGCAAAAGAAGTTCCTGGACAAATTCTATCCCGCAGCAAAGATCGCGCTACTCAGGAGGGAGCTTGCCGCACCTAGGCAGAGCGCACGAGAGTCGCTGTCAGAGTATTATGAGCGTTTCAGGGAGCTGGAGGCCAACTGCTACAATCATGGCCTGCCCCAAAATGTGCTGATAGAGAATTTCCTGAATGGATTGCTGCCCATGGAGCTGAGATTATTGAATGCATGCGCAGGAGGCGACATTTGCAACATGTACCCAGAGTACGCGTGGCAGCTGATAGAAGACTCTGCTGGGCAGGGAAGACATCAGCTAACACTTGAAAATAGTCGTGCTTGTTCTGTGCATCAGGTAGAAACAAGCGCTGAGATAAAGGAAATGAAGGCCATGCTGCAGAACTTGATGCATGCGCAGGGGGTGCAACCAGCTGCGCCAAAGGTATGCGAGTTCTGCACATCCACTGAGCACAAAATCGATACATGTCCCACACTTTTCGAGGAATCAAGAGATGTCAATGCTCTTTGAGGATGGGATAATAGAGGGCCGCAGAGGCAGAATCAGCCGCGTTTTGGACTAGCCGCAAATGGGTTAAGATGGAAGGAGGAAAACAATTTCCAGAGGCAGTCCGTGGACCAGCGCGCACCACAGCAACGCAACAAGCTGCGCCTTACAATCCACCGCATCGCCGCACTGACGCACCAGCGCAGAACAACCAGCAACCGAGGCGATTCTTAGAAGATATCGTGGGGCAGCTACCAGACACAGTGCGCAAAAATTTTGAGAAGTATGACAAAAGGTTCGAGTCCATTGAAAAGCAGCTATCACAGATCGCTACCACGGTGTATGAGCTGAAAAAGAGCGATGGCAACCTGCCTTCTCAAGTAATCCAGAATCCCAAGGGAGGAGTCAATGCAGTGACACTGAGGACTGGGCGCACGGTAGGAACAGAGCAGACCGCAAAGGCGCCCGCGCAACCAGTCGCGCAAGCTCCAGATCCAGCAGAGCCAGATGCGCAACCAGAAGCGCCAGCCACATGCCAGCATTGCGAAGCGCCGGGTATGGCACAATCAAAAGACAAAGGCACGAATCGTACTAACATTCCTGCACCTTTCCCTGTACAGGCACCATCGGCTAGGAAGGAAGCGCTTGATTAGGAGCTCTACGAGTTATTCAGTAAGGTGGAAATAAACATTCCCCTTATTGAAGCAGTTCGGCAGATCCCTAGGTACACCAAATTCTTAAAGAAGCTGTGCACAAACAAGAGGAGGAAGGGCGAGTGCGCACAGGTAATGCTAAATGCGCAGGCCTCAGCAATCGTGCAACATAAGGTACCACCTAAATGCCGAGACCCAGGTACGTTCACCATCCCATGCACTTTAGGTAAGACCACAGTAAGCAACTGCATGATTGACTTAGGCGCATCTATAAATGTGCTTCCCTATTCCCTGTATGCGTCATTGCACCTTGGACCACTAAAGCCTGCAGGTCTCACCATTCAGCTAGCAGATCGGTCGTGCAAGCAACCGACGGGCATGATCGAGGACGTCCTCCTCCGAGTAGGAGAGCTGGTGTTCCCAGCAGATTTCTATGTCCTAGAAATGGAGGGTGAGTCGAGCAAAGGCAGTGCGCAGATCCTATTGGGCAGACCATTTCTGATGACAGCGCGCACAAAGATAGACGTGTTGCGGGGTACGCTCTCAATGGAGGTTGATGGTGAGGAAATTCATTTTAACATATTCAAAGGGATGCAGCACCCTCATGAGGACGCCACAGTGCACGCGATGGACAGCATAGATGACTTAATTGCAGATGCGCAATGTGCAAGCGCAGCAGAAGAACCTGAGACACTGGCACAGGCAGAGTTGGAGGCGCAAGAGGATGAGCTGAGCAGTGCTGAACCAGTATCCAGACAGGTACATGACATAGTTAATGTATGCACTGCTAATAAAATCTTGCCCTCTATTGAACAGGCACCCAAGGTCGAGCTGAAGCAACTCCCAGAGCACCTCAAGTACATATTCTTGCGAAATGAAGACACCCTGCCGGTAATCATAAAGAAAGGATTAGAAGAGGAGCAGGAGGCGCGATTACAGCAGGTGCTGCGCAAGAACCAGCGCTCTATAGGATGGACACTTGCTGACCTGCGCGGAGTGAGCCCGGACGTATGCATGCATAGGATTCTATTGGAAGATGGTGCCAAACCATCCAGGGAGCCTCAGCGCAGATTGAACCCGAACACGATGGAGGTGGTGCAGAAAGAGATCCTAAAGCTGCTTGACGCAGGAGTCATTTACCCAATCTCGGACAACAAATGGGTAAGTCCAGTGCACATTGTGCCGAAGAAAGGAGGAATCACAGTAGCGGAGAATGCGCAGGGCGAGCTAGTCCCCAAGCGCATACAAACTGGATGGCACATGTGCATCGACTACAGAAAGCTTAACGCAGTCACGCGCAAGGACCATTTCCCGCTACCCTTTATGGACCAGATGCTAGATCGATTAGCGGGAAAGCCCTACTTTTGTTTCTTGGACGGATACTCAGGGTACAATCAGATACCCATAGCTGCGGAAGATCAAGAGAAGACCACGTTTACCTGCCCATTCGGTACGTTTGCGTTTCGGCGCATGTCATTTGGACTGTGTAACGCGCCAGGTACGTTCCCACGTCTAGTCATGAGCATTTTTTCTGATATGATTGGTATATGCATAGAGGTGTTCATGGATGATTTTACTGTGTACGGAGGTACCTTTGACGCATGCTTAACTCATCTCGATAAGGTTTTAGCGCGCTGCATTTCAAAAAACCTAGTGCTCAATTATGAGAAATGTCATTTCATGGTATCACATGGAGTAGTACTAGGACATATTATCTCGCAGGAAGGGATCAAGGTAGACAAAGCCAAAATAGATCTTATTTCTAATCTGCCTTATGCCACTAACATGCGCGATGTGAAATCATTCCTTGGGCATGCTGGGTTTTACAGGCGCTTCATAAAAGATTTTTTTAAGATTTGTATACCCCTGTCTAACCTCTTGCAAAAGGATGTGTGTTTCGAATTTACTGATGAGTGCAGGGCCGCGTTTGACAAGCTGAAGGAGGCGCTGACCAGTGCGCAAGTGATGCGCGCGCCAGACTGGAGCCTGCCATTTGAACTGATGTGCGACGCAAGCGACTATGCAGTAGGAGCAGTCCTGGGACAGCGAGTGGACAAGAAGCCGCACGCCATTTATTATGCATCGCGCACACTGGACGCTGCGCAGAGGACTACACCACCACGGAGAAGGAACTTCTGGCAATTGTGTTTGCACTGGAGAAGTTCCACGCATATGTTCTTGGCGCTAGAGTCATCGTCTACACAGACCACGTGGCAATCCGTTACCTAATGTCCAAGAAGGAAACTAAGCCGCGCCTAATGCGCTGGGTGCTCCTACTTCAGGAATTCGACTTGGAAATCAAAGATAAGAAGGGCACGGAGAACACAGTCGCTGACCACCTGAGCAGGATAGTGAAAGCAGAGGAGCCAGGGCGAATCACGGAGACATTCCCTGACGAGCATCTGATGGCGCTGACAGGTAAGGTACCATGGTATGCGCACATTGCGAATTACCTGGTCACAGGTGCCAGCGCACAGGAGGCATATCAGCGCGCAATGAGATGCCGCAGACGCCAATTCTAGTAGATGAAGTATTCGACATTTGGGGAATTGACTTCATGGGGCCATTTCCTCCATCTTCCGGATATGAGTATATATTGGTCGCGGTAGATTATGTCTCCAAATGGGTTGAGGCCAAGGCTACCGGGAAGGATGAAGGTAAGACGGTCGCGGACTTTCTGAGAACTAACATTTTTTGCAGGTACGGGGTGCCTAAGGCAGTCATAAGCGACCAGGGGACGCATTTTTGCAATAGGATTGTGGCGCAGGTGTTCAAGCATTATGGAGTGCGCCACAAGACGTCCACCGCTTACCACCCTCAGACGAATGTCCAGGCCGAGGTTTCCAACAAAGAGATCAAGCGCATCCTGGAGAAAACTATGAGACCGTCGCGCAAAGACTGGAGCCAGCGCCTTGATGATGCGCTGTGGGCATACCGAACAGCACATAAGACACCAATTGGGACTTCACCGTTTCGGTTGGGTTATGGAAAAGCATGCCACCTGCCAGTGGAGTTGGAGCACAAAGCATACTGGGCATTGCGCGTTTGCAACCTGAACCTAGACGAGGCCGGTAAGGAGCGCGCATTTGAGCTAAGCGAATTAGAAGAGCTGCGCCTGGATGCATATGAAGGGCTGCGCGATTACAAGGCACGCACAAAGGCATTTCATGACAAAAATATCCTCAGACGCACTTTTGAGCCAGGAGACCAGGTACTATTGTTCTCCTCACGCCTAAAGCTCATGCCTGGGAAGCTGCACAGCAAATGGACGGGACCATACACGGTTACCAAGGTTTTCCCCTACGGAACAATCGAGTTAGAAAACGAGCACCGGCATCGTTTTCAGGTCAATGGGCAGAGAGTCAAAAAGTATTTAGGAGAACCTTGGGATGGCACAGCGCGCGAAGTTGAATTGGCGGAGCCAGAGATAGCAGATGCGCAGGTTGCTGCGCCAGAGTCGCCACCAGATGCACCAGAGGGACAACTGAGAACTATTGCTCATACTTCTTCTTCCACTTTACCTAACCTCGCTACTTATGATTTATCACATACTTTTAACCATGCTGACCACCCTTCCAATCCTTTCCGCAGGAACAAGAAGAACGCAACACACGCACGAGCGCGGGGTCACTCAGGAGCAAGAGTGGGGGAGGTCACTGGTACACTTTCACGCAAGTAGTGAGGTGCAGTCAAGCCAACGACGTTAAACAAAGGCACTTGTCGGGAGGTAACCCGACACGTTTTACTTTTACATATTTTTCTTTTAGTTTTCTAGCGTCTTTTAGCTAGTTTAGGACTTGTAGTTTTTTTAGTCGCGCAGCAGTGCGCAACTTCAGTGCGCGGGACAGTTGCGCCAGTCAAGGGGGTATGTAAGGGCTGTACATTGGAGTGGTGCTACCAGCTGCAGCTGGCCAGAGCGCCGAGGCAAAGAGTCGAAAGCAGCGCGCAAGCAGAGGAGGCTGCGGAGGAAATGGAGAGGGACGAGGCCCCAGAGCAAGTTGCGCCTCCAGTCAGGCGCATGAGGACTCGTGCGCAGACTGGAGCGCGCCGGAGGGCAAGTGCACCGCAGGGGGAGCCAGTTACCATTGCCATTGAGGATTCTCCTCCGCGTGCACAAGGAAAGCGCCCCAGGACGGAGGCAGCAGAGGCGCCAGAGGAGGTACCAGAGGAGCGGCGCATGATGTTCAACGCCATGCGCGTGCTCGAGTATTTAGCGCCCGAGGGGGCAGATTTGAGCATGAGCCCACCATCAGGGTAGAGACTTGGAGATGCTATTCCCCCTCTCCTCAGCCTGCGTAGACCGCCCCCAGGATCCCCCAGCGAGCCGCGCCAGCCAGCCAGCCCTCCTACCCAGTCCCCGGTCCATACAGCAGCGCCAGCCCCAGCAGCAGAGCCCACCCCAGCAGCAGACCCAGCACCAGCACCTGCAGCTCCCCCTACACAGCCTTCTGTTCAGAGGTCCCTTGAAGCCGATCCCATCATAAGTTCCAGGTCAGATTCACTATGGGATCCTATCTCAGAGGACGACCTCGTGGCTCAGCCCGCCGCCATTTCTGTAGTGCCGCCAGCCTCCAGCACCGAGTATATGACTGATTCTTCAGATGAGGAGGCGCACGGATCAGCGGCTGAGTCCAGCTCCGAGGACATCTAGGGCTGCAGTGGGGCGCGCATTTCTTTCGGGTGGTTTCTTTTCTTATCTTTTTAAACCAACTATTGCTATATGTTGCTATATTTTGCTGAATATTTTGTGAGCCCCCTTGCTATATTGTTGCTGCGCTGACTATATGTTTTTCTTTCTTATGTTCTTTGTTTTGCTTGCATGCATGTGTGCGCTCTCCGTGCGCTTGAGCTTGAGTCGTGGGGACACGTCTCTGTTTGCGCAAAAGAATCAGCATGCGCACAAATACGTACCAGCTTGCGCAAAGTTCACAAGAAAATCATCAAGAAGGCTCGGGTTCCCAGGAAGTGCGCGGAAGAATCACGCACCGGAAGAAGCTTGCGCTATTAACCATAAACCCGTCCTCGGAGTAAAAGCTGACAACCCGGAGCCTATGAAGAGCTATCTCCCAGCCATCCGAAATGATCTTCATCCCAGCTGAGAGGTAACGAAATTCGAAAATTATTATATTAAACTGTTGAAGGCAGATGCGTGCAGAAGATTGAGCAGCGCAAGGTGAATAGTGGTGCGGATTGCGCCAGAGTGCAAGACTGTGCGCTAGACTCCAGAGAGGTAATTGTATCCGTGCTTGAGTGCTTGTTCGGGACGAACAACGAGCAAGTGTGGGGGGTTTGATAGAGCCTATTTATACACACTATTTAGATCCTAACCCTATGCTTGTTTGCATTATTTTGTGTACAAGATTACTGGTTTCCAGTGTTTTTGTATTTCAGGGCGAAACGAGGGCCTAAGTCGGATACGCGCTAACAGGCAGCGTTTAAGGAGCGCATCACACGGCCTGCGGAGCTAGCAGCGCAAACAGGATAGGAAGTGGCAGAGTCGACTACGGTGCGCAGACCGATTGCGCTAACCAAGGTGCAGTGCGCCATGCGCAGAATAGTGGTGTTTCCAAATCTTGACACCACCAGATTTGGAAGTTGCCAAGGTTGGGCCTCATGAGCAGTATATAAAGAGAGGAAGGCTAGGGTTTGAAGAGACACACAAGATATCAGAGAGAGAGAGCCAGAATCAAAAACACACGGACTGCTGCGAAGGACCTGCGCTAGCTGACTGCGCCAGCCGAGACTCTGCAACCTGCACGCACCTGCTTGTTGCTATTTTCTTGGATACTTTAGATATTATTTACTGTTTCTATGATATTTACTACTAGCATGTCTAGCTAAACGCTTGGTATCGGTTGGGCATGATTCTATGAGTATTTCCTTTGAGACTTGTGCTTAATGCATAGTTTGTTTGCTTATATTAATTCTGTGCACACGGTTGACAGCTAGTTGCATGAGTAGGGGAAGCCTTGAACCGCAATCTTACTCTTGCTACTTGTTTGTTATATGTTAAACTAGTTGAATAGCTTGACGGTGACAACTAGGAGAAACGCGCTAGGATAATCAGTTGCTACTGTGACAGGATTCGTAGCTGCTTAGACTAGTCTTAAGAATTAATAGCTCATGAACTTTGATCGGAACATGCGCATAAGTTAGGAAGCCTTGACCGGACACTAACTTCAGTAAATCAAACTATAGACGTTTAGAGTCGATGAAAAGGAATACACTCATAGAGGATTGTCTGCGCCGATACTTTTCATAGTCATAGTACTTAATCTCTACTGCCTGCGCACGTCTAGTGCAATTCCTGCGTTCACTACTGTTCAATCGCGCACTTGCGCAACCCAATCACTCACCCCCCAGTTTTCGTAAGTGCAGGTTACTAGTTAAAGCTAATCTACTTGCTCCCTGTGGATTCGACCCTGACTTAGCCGCTATACTAAGTGGAGAAGGAAGGAATAAATTTAACGCACACAACGACGCGCGTATCAATGCACAAAGAGAATCTGTGTGTTCAGATTGGTAGCTAGTCTAGGAAATTAGACTAACCGTTATATTTCGGCTAGATGAGAAGTAGAGGTGTGAGTCCTTATACTTCGAACTGAGATAGTGGAATCTTGAGATCGGAGCATCCTCCCCAGACGTAGGCAAGTTGCCAAACTGGGTGAACAAATACTATGTCTTTCTTATTCTGTTAGTAGAGTAATTCCGCAGAAAGATAGAGAGAGTACTTAAGCAGAAGCTATAACTCCGCATCAGCAACGCAGCATAATTTCAGGGACGAACAAGTCTATGTGTGGAGTGGTTTGATGAGGCGTATTTATACGACTCGTTGAACGGTTTAAGCCCAACAATTTCTGCATTTTTGTATGTGAACAATTACTTTTTAGTGTTGTTTGCATTTCAGGTGTTCGGAATACATAAAAAGAGGCTCATTTCTTTGAATGGCGTTTTTAGAGAGTCGATGCGGAAATTGATTTTGAAGGAATTTAAGTGTGCCTCCCAGTAGATCCCGCGCCGGAAGAACACTTTAGTGTAGCGCACTAGAGATTAATGTCTCTTCCCTGAGCGCTCGCTAATGTATTCTTCCAGCGCAGCCATCACGTGATGACGTCAGCATCGGTCTCACTGCCCGAGCTCATATTTGTAAACTCAATCTCAATTAGGGTTTTCAACTCTAAAACAATTCAAAAGAAAAAAGGAACTCAGTTTTTGGGAAGGCGGATAATTAGAGGAAAATCAGGAAGTCAGCTATGGTGAACAGTGCGCGGCAAAGTACCAAGCGTTGAGCAACAAGCGAGGACATAACTCCCCAATCCGACATAGCAAAGGCTGCAAAGCGATGCCTTGTTTCACCCTGCAACAACTAAGAATGGTCGACTTTCCAACAAAGAGCGACACTTGAGATCGATAACAATACTCAACTCAAGCACTCAGCAATGGGAAATGACGTCGCACTCCCTCCTTGAAAGCCTCTCTGCTTACTAGATTAAATGCATTCGTGAGATCTATCTTCAAAACCCCCAACCCCTCATTGACTGCATGTTTCGCCACCAAGTGATTTAACGAATGAGTAATAGCCTCTGCTATCCCTCTCACTCCCACTCCCACTCCCAATTGAAAATGCAACAAATGAGCCATTATTAATGTTCAAACAGCACTCAGAACCACTCTCGACGTAAGCCGACGTCAAACATCTCCCACTGCGACCGACCGAACTCCTCCACTAGGTTTAAATTGGCACCACCTCCCTCTTTGTTAGGGTTTGGCCACTGTTTAAGCACAGAAACGTTTAAAAGAAATTTTAGGCCGTTCAATAATGGAGTGGAGAACCAAGGAACATCACGCCAACTTCGGTGCTGCTTTCAAAGCCTGATTGAACTGTGGAGACAGATAAGCATTGTCAACTAATGTTCCTTGATTTTTGACAATTTGTCCCCTTCAAATCACAAACCAAGGCTTAGTTTTGCTTTTGTGTACTGTACTCTACACTACTCTACTCTACACATAGAAAAGTGTAAGAATGCTCAAATTCAACTTCGGGTTAAGCCCCTTGCAGAACTTTCTGATACTAAAGCAGCCACGTGCCCTATGCGGACGGACCCCTCATCCGCAGGTGACGTTAACCTAACTCTGTCATATGCATGATGATTGGTCAATGAGCAGGAATTAGATAAGATCAAATTTGCTGATATTTTTGGCTATTTCTGTCCATCTACTGTACACTGTATATTTATGATGCTGTTTTTCTTCTCTAATTTTTGAATGAATTAAAAGTGTTGTCCTGTTGTTCCCATGTTCATTAAACACCCAATAATTAGTTGAAAAATCTAATTGCAACATTAATGTCATTTCTTACTTTCTCCCGATAAGTGGGAGACTCCATTTAATTGAAATTATATTACGTAGGTTAGTGAAAAAAGAATAAAATTGTCCAACATTCATCTTTGGAGTTAATTTGACGAAATTCAATTCTATCGACTTAAATAATACAACAATAGCTAGTAAAAACTCTATGAAATACAGGCAAAGTAAGAAAACTTTTCGAGATGCCATCATTTGGAAGATTCATTCTTATTGTGCCATCAAGCTCAAAAATATTTTAAAAATATCAATCTTTTGATAAATTGTGATTGTCGGTCACGGTTTTTGATATATTTTGTTCGATAAATCAGATCGAGTACTGAAGTGGCGCCCCTGACAACCTCGATTCAAACTGTGAGTCAGAGTAACAGTTTGACCATCAATATATGATTGTAAGTCACGGTATGTATCGAACCTAAACCTTGGTGCACTGATGTTTTATACCGTATAAACCGCGACCGGAATTCATGGTTTGACAATAAACCATGACTTCTAATCATTGTTTGTACTAATCAAAACTTCAGTCCCTATTTTCTAGAGGCAACGGATTCCTTGAATTTAAGGACCTCGGAGATGAATGGGGAAAGGAAAAAAAAATAGGCTCTGAAGTTTTGTATTAATGCAAACTGAAATTCTGCTGTGTTGCTGATGCCGAGTTACAGCTTCTGTTGAAGCACTCTCTGTATTTTTCTGGAAAATTTACTCAACTAACCGAATAAGAAAGACACAGTCAGTTTGTTCACCCAGTTCGGCGACTTGCCTACATCTAGGAAGGATACACCGATCCTCAAGATTCCATTATCTCATTTCGAAGTACAAAGGACTCACACCTCTACTCCTCACCTAGCCGAAATCTTATGCTGAGTCTAATCACCTAGACTAGCTAGCAGTCTGATTCACACAGACTCTCTTCGCACTACCTACACACTTCCAGTAACAAATAGCTACGGACCTGACTCACAGACCTAGCCTATTCTATTACATTGTGTGGTACATGAAATGCTTAAGCACACTCTTCACCAGAGTTATTGTATCTCTAGTCTACAACTATTCTAGCTCTCCCGCCAAACAGTCGGCCACTCTGACTTCTTCAAACTCAGTCTTTGCTCCCACAATCAATGACACACTCTGTCAATATTGGGTAGCCTCAAACAATGCTCCTCAGCTCGCGACAATGCCTGTCCGCGGCTGATCACCAAGCTCAGATTGTTCCTTCAACGAGCAACACTCCAGTTGAACTCCGGATCAATCTTGAATCAAACTCCACGAGTTCTGATTCTTTCTGCACATAACACCAGTCTTCAACTCAATGTGTATACCCTGCTACCTTTGGTTGATCTCTGAGTGCTCGCTCTGTGCTGTTTTGTGTTTGCTCTCTGATCGTGTGTTCTCCGTGCTACTTTCAGCCTTCCTTTTCAAGCACACCATCACACCAAAAACGTCAAGGATCATTATCAGAATCTTCTCTTAGATTCTAGCAAGTTGGAGATTCCGTTGCCAAATTTGGACTCTTGGATTTTTATCTTCTTTGACCACCTGCTGGCGTTTGTGGAGCTCTTGATGATGCCTACATAACTCTCTGAGCTTCCCCGTGCCAGACGAATAACTCTGGAGCCTCACCGTTCAACTCTAGGTTGATCGAGCATTCTGCTCTAGCTCTAGATCATTACGGAGTGCTGAAGCAGACTCTATCTTTTCGTAGTTGTCTCTCACCCATTTGTCAGATAGTGTCTCAGCTTTAAATCTTCAAGGATTGTTGAAGCAGACTCTGGTTCTTTGTTATTATTATTTTGTCAGTCTTCAGATTGTGCTCCAGTCACCAATCTTCAGGGAGTGCTTCAGTCGTCTCTTGAGCAGTTTTGTCAAGGATGTCATATCCTCAACACAAATAGTAATTTCCAGTCGCGGTTTGTATTGAGAAAAACATTAGTGTCCTGAGGTTTGGGTTCTAAACAAAAGATATGATGGTCAAATATATACATTGACTCACGGTTTATATAAAGCTTTCTACGGGGCGCCAAAATAGCATTCAGTTGGATATATCGGACAACAAATACCCAAACCATGACTCTTTGTCACAATTTGTCAGAAGATTTGTATTTCTAGAATGTTTTCTAAACTGATGGCAAAGGAATTGAAATTGTGCGCGCTGCTGGTGACAGTTAGAGAAGGTTGCTATAGCAACCTCTGGATCACTTTGCGGAATTCTTTTGCTTCGGCCGAACTTGATGAACGCACAAGTTTTGTTTCCCAGTTCGGCAACAGCCTACGTCTGGGGAGGACTTCACTCGGTTCTCAAGATTTCACTATCTATGTTCAAGTACAAAGGCTTTCAAAACTCAACCAACACTAGTTTAACCAATACTTCTAAACTAGTTGAAATCTATGCTCAACTGATCACACAGATTAGCTACACAGTCTGATCCCGCATACTTGCTCACACTGTCTACACACTCAAGTAGTAGATAGCTACAGTTCACAAAATCAGCCTATTCTAAAACAATGTGTAATAGGAAGATGTTATAGCAACTTATTCTGTCAGGTTGATGTACCTTCTGTCCATGACTCTTTAAGCATTTCCTGCTGAGCAGTCGGACTTCCATTTCTCTTGACTCTGGTGATACTCCCCCTTGATCAATAACCACTTGTCAATATCTGGAAACTCTGTTTTGATCTCTGACAGTCCGCGACTATGCTCCAAAGCAAGTACTTGATCTTTCAACAGACAACGCTTCAATTGAAATTCTTAGATCAAGCTTTGATCAGACTTCTCCAGTCGTGATCTTCTCTTAGCTTGTGCACCCAAAACTCTTTGCTCTAGCCTTTAGCTCCCGGTCTTTGGCTATGTGTATCTCGCTATAGTTTGTGTTTGTGTGTGTGTTGCACTTCCATATATAGCTGTAGCACTGAACAACCATAGGATTCCTAATTCCCTTAGGATTCGCAGATCTTTCCAACCAACTTTGCACATTGGATCTTCTTCTACATTCTTGCAAGTTGTTGAGAATTGATTTCCTAAAACCAATTTGGAATCTTATCTTGTTCAATCGATTCTGATTGCTTGATGAAGACTTCTGATCGGTTGGGAGACTCCCTAACTTGTTGTAACGACTTCAGCAACCCTCCGTGAAATTGGCACTGCGTTGTTGTTGTTGTTTCAGCAACTTCTTCCGCTAAGTTGATGATGCTCTGGTTCGGCCAAATTTAAAGAACACAAATAGATTTGTTCACCCAGTTCTGCAATAACCTACGTCTGCATTCTAGAGATCTTTACTTTGTCTGTTCCCTCATGAGCTGTTTCAAGGATCTCCCATGCTTGTTTGGCCATGTCACAATTGGAGATCAACCTGAAATTATTAGCATCCACAGCAGCAAATATAGCATTGAAGGCCTTGGAGTTTCTTGATTCTGAGGCTACCTCATTGATAGTCCACTTGTCCTCAAATTTTTTGTGTGCAACTCCTGTGCTGTTGACAGTCATTGGGTGAGACCATTCTGATATGACTGCCCACCATGCCCTTTCATCAATAGCCTTGATAAAAGCCTTCATCCGAGCCTTCCAGTAACCATAATTTCCTCTCTTGAGCAGTGGCGGTCTGCTGGTGCTTTGTCCTTCTTTCATGGTTGCCATAAATGACAGCAACGCTCTCCCGGATCACACTCTGTATGTCGAGTGATCAGCTCTGATACCAATTGAAATTTGACTGCGCTGCTGATTGCGAGTTATAGCTTCTGGAGTTACACCTTCTGTTGTAGCACTCGTTGTATCATTCTGCAGAATGGCCGAATAAGAAAGACGCAAATAATTTGTTCACCCAGTTCGGCAACTTTTCTACATCTTGGGAGGATCACACTCAGATCCTCAAGGTTTTACTATCCGGTTTAAAGTACAAAGGACTCGAATCTCTACTTCTCACCTAGCTGAAATCTCTATTTGCAATCTGATCACACAGATTTGCTTCGTGCTACCTACACACTTCTAGTAATAAATAGCTACAGACCTGACTCACAGACTTAGTCTATTCTACAACAACAGTGTTGTTGTAACTTTGGTCGACAACTATTCTAGCACACTCTGCCAAATAGTCGGACTCAACATGAGTTCTCCAAACTCAGACCTTGCTCCCTCTCAATCAATGACCGTCTGTCACTATCGGGTAGCAATGATCAGTTCTTTATAGCTTGCGACAGCACTTGTCCGCAACTGTTCTCCAAAGTTATGATTGACCCTGCAACGAGCTGCGCTCTAGTTGAATTCTGTGGATTAATGCTAGATCAAACTCCATGAGTTCTGATCTCCTCTACGCACTACACAACTCTGTAACTCAGTGTGTGTTCTCTATTTCCATTCTCTTGCTGGATCGATCCCCGGTTTTTAAGCTACCTCTGCACTCCTTTATATAGGAATCATCAATCAGCTTTTGGAATCCGTGTTTCCTTCGAATTCCTCGGGCCAGCACCTGTAGAATCTTATCCTGGATTCTTGTGGAGTTGTTTGAGATTCGGTTTCCTAAATCAGAATTTAGAAACCTTATCTTTCATAAAAGCTTCCGTCCGCATGATGACGTTTGCTGACCTCTTAATGGCATTTGCGACGCATCTTGAACTTCTGCGAAGCATGCAGCACCTCGCCGAAGTCTCTCTATGCGGCTTCAAGTTGATCTGTCAGTCTGCTCTATCTTCAAATCAACATGGTTTGTTGTAGCAAATTTTGTCCTATGTTTGTTGCCCAGTTTACCTCAGCTTTTGTTGTCCACAGAGTGCTACATCAGATTCTCATTCTGATGATGCAAGTATGGCAGTGTTTGACAAAACCAACACAAGTGAACAAGGAGTTGCTGCAGCTCAAATAATCAAGCAGGCAGCAGAAGTGAACTAGCAGCAGCTGCAGCAGGGGATGCTGCAGCAGGAGCTGGTTCAACTGGCTGGTTCATCTGTCCGAGAAGCAGCAGCAACCTAGGCGTGTCTTGAAGGGCTGGAATCACTTCGGAGAGCATCTGAAGTATTTCTAATATGCTGTGAAGTATATTCCAGAGAGGTTTACTAGTCAGAGAAGGAGATTTGCATTGAAGATAAATATCAAATCTAATCTCCTAGATTTTAGGAGATAATTGATCTTGTTGGGACATTACCTAAACCTGGACATTGCTTAAAGTGGTGCTGCTATTTAAGCAAGAGGTGTTCAGGGCAGAGAGGCTGATCGAAGCTGAGGGATACACGAGTGCATACACAGATTTCAGAGAGTGCTATCTTTGGTGTGCGACGGACGAATTCTTCGATCATCACCCGAGAGCAGAGCGTGAGCGCAGAGCTGTGGTGATTATAGCAGAAGGGAATCAGGACTTGCAGAGTCTGATTCAAGCTTGATCTGGAAGCCAATTCAGAGCTGCTGAGCTTGTTGGTTGATCAAGGGAAGCCGCGGAAGAACTGATGGGTGGAAGGCTCGGTCTAGTGTCGTGCGGCAATACTCACTAGTGGCAGGTGGTCACTGAGTGAGGGGGAGTATTCCAGAGTGTGCAGCGCTCGTGGGATCGTTCGATCGGCTCGGTGGAAGGCCTTGGAGCGACGCGGACATTTGTGCTTCAGCTGTGTGTTACAGCAGTTGCTACAGCAACCCTGCTGAGTAGTTGTAGTTTAGAATAGGCTGAGTCTTGAGAAGTCTGTAGCTATTCTAGATTGACATATTGCAGAGGGTGTGCAGACACAAGTCAGAGCTTGTTCTGATTGTGTCGAGTGATCCACACAAGGTTGAGTAGCATAGGTTGCGTGAGTTGTAACCGTGTGTACGTGGGAACCTTCGAGTTAGTGGATTGAGGACTGGAGAATAGTCCTCCCCAGACGTAGGCAGATTGGCCGAACTGGGTGAACAGACTTGTGCCTTGTTCATTGTTTGCTGAGACAATTTTCGAGTGAACAAGAGTGTGCTGCAGCAACTGCTTGTTCACAAAATCTGTCAAACTAAGAAACTGTGAAATTTCACATTCTTTGTCGTTGAATTGTGTTGTTGTTTTGTCAGTCTCCAGATTGTGCTTCAGCTCCAAATCTTTAGGGATTATTGTAGCAGAATTTTGTATTTTTTTGTCAAGAGATGTCATACTTCAACAAACACATATTAGCTACACATGTACTCTACTTTCAATAATAGCTGGATAGCAGATGTACAACTCTCAGCCTATCCTATTACAAAGTTTACCTAGATGATGTTGCAGCAACTTCCTACCGACTATTCTATCGACGACTTCTTCAAGCACTATTCGAAAAATTAGTTTAGAGAATACAAAAACTTCTGTGCACTATTCACCGCACTGTTCACAGCACCCTAGATTGCTAAATGTGGGCCTCGGGATTTAGGCCTGTGGGCTTTTACCATTACGACCAGTACGACCTCAGCAAATCCAAGGATCTCATGGCTCGTATGTATCGCCCGTATCAGTAATGAAATTCTACTGCCTTGCTGATGCGGAGTTATAGCTTCTACTTAAGCACTCTCTGTATCTTTCTGTGGAATTACTCTACTGTCAAAATAAGAAAGACACATTGTTTGTTCACCCAGTTCGGCAACTTGCCTACGTCTGGGGAGGATGCTCCGATCCTCAAGATTCCACTATCTCAGTTTGAAGTACAAGGACTCACACCTCTACTTCTCACCTAGCTTAAATCTAATGCTCAGCTTCAAATCTTCAGGGATTGCTGAAGCAGACTCTGGTTCTTTGTTGTTATTTTTTTGACAGTCTTCAGATTGTGCTTAGCCACCAATCTTTAAGGATTACTTCAGCAGTCTCTTGATCAGTTTGGCCAAGGATGACATATCCTCAATAAGTACGACCGATACGACCAGTACGAGTGGTACGAGCTCTGTTGGCATTTTGACTCTATCGATGCTCTCGCGATCAAGTGTTTGCTCTTTATTTTCCCGAATGATTGAGTGAGGCCTAGAATGCTCCAAATACGCAATAAAGCTCCAAAGCTGTCTTGTTACACCTGAGATGCGAAACACTACAAAGAATTAATCTATCACACGCAAAATGCAACTAAACAATGGATCGCATAAATACTCTCCATCAAACTACCCCACACTTATCTTTGTTCATCCCCGAACAAGAGCAAAATCAAGACTCACAAACACTCAAATCACTTCTGTCATGCCAAAGACTAAACACTGAATCCACTCGAGATGTCCTCACTAATAAATTCATCAACGTATACTCACACTCATTTTTCAATAATGGTTAGCAAGAAACAGCAATGATACATGGTACTTGTGAGGTAGAGATGGAATTTCATTGGATGACTGGGAGCTAGTTCTGTTTAGACTCTTGACTCCATTCTTCAGCTCAAGGTCATAGTCACGCTTCTACGCTGAATTTGCTTTCTCTGCATGTGATAAATCCAAGTTATGAGGAACAACTTTTTTCTTCTTCTTTTTTTGTAGGAAAGCTCTTGAAAATTTCTTGTTTTGTTTAGTCCGAAGACTTCATTCAACTCGATTGATTTTCTCTTTCTTTCACATCTGTTTGAATTTTCTTTTTGCGCTTTGCTCCCCAATGTGAATTGCTTGTCTTTTTTCGTTTTTGCTCTTTGAACTGTTCCAATCATAGCCTTCAAATAGTAGCATATGGAGCGCGTCCCGCTCTTTCTTATCATTATCCTTTCAGCACGAGGCATGATAGGTGTTACCCACGCATTCCCAGTTACTAGGACTAGAGACAGGACGGTTAGTTTTCTCATCTCACCGCTGCATAAACGCTGCAAAGGTTGAGTGAAAGTCTCACTCCTCATGACTCGGGATGCCAACCTCCACAAACTCAGCGTGCTACGCGACTAATCACCTTAACCTTCGAACGTGTGTCAAGTCCCTCTAGAACATTTTCTATCAACTGCACATCCTGTAATATCTCAACTCAAAAGAATATATAACATCAAGTCACTAGCATCACAATATTGAAGAAAGCATGCAAAGCATATACATCAAACCTCATAGAATCGAACATCATCTCATAAAATCAACATCTTCATCGCAGCATATAATCTCATAAAACCAGCATCATCGAAGAGTCCTTGGGTTTTGTCAAAATGTCAAGGGGGAGATCGAAGAGGTATGGCATCCTTGACAAAACTGCACAAGAAACTGCTACAGCACCCCCTGAAGATTTGCAGCTGGAGCACAATCTGAGGAATGACAAAACAGCAACTTGGTACTAGAAGTTGCTACAGCATCCTGAAGAGCACAATGAGAGATAAACACACGGGCGAAGAACAAAGACTACGAGGTAGTTCTGTAAAGTTGTGTTGAGCGTAGAAGAGATCAGAACTCGCTGAGGTTGATCTAGGATTGATCAACAAAACTCAACTAGAGCACGGCTCGTTGAAGGATCAATCAGTTGCCTCGGAGAACGGCTGCTGACAGGCGCTTTTACCACGGATAACAAGGCTTCAACAACCTTTTCCGTAGCAAAGTGTTAAAAAGCCGAGAGACTCTCCTTGATAGTGACAGGCGGGCATTGATCAAGGGGGAGAGGATTATGAGTTAAAGGAACTCGGAGAGAGACGGACTGATAGGCAGAGAGTGCTAGAGAAGTCGTTTACAAAAGTTACAGCAGCACAACACAAGAATCTGCTATAGCACTCTGTGGACCACAAGAGCTAAAGCAAACTAGGCAAAAGCCATATTCTGTTATAGCAACCCGTGACGATTTGAAGCTAAAGCGGAATGGCCGATTAGCTTGAAGATGCACGGAGAATGTCCAAAGAGGGGATGCCATTGTCTAAGAGGTTCAAGGAGCTTTGCAAACGTCATCAAGTGTCCAGCAGATGTCATCACGCGGCATGAAGTGTTCCTTAAAGATAAGGTTTCAAAATTCTGATTTTAGGAAACATGTTAAGGTATGTGGCATCATTGACAAACTTCTACAAGGTGCACAAGAGTCTGCTACAGCAAGCATGTGAATACAGCAGCTGGTTTATAAGGCGTTATATTCACATGCTTGCTGTAGCAGAGTGAACAACCAGAGTGCATAAGGCGTTGCTACAACAACCTGTGTAGCAGAGAGCTGTAGCATCCTAAATAGCAGATTTTCATGTGAAGAACAAGCTGCCCAGAATTGAAGAGAAGAGCAACGGAAGCTTTCTAAATGCAATTTAGAAGATTCCCAGAGTGAATAGCATGCCTATCAACTTGGAGCAGCTCAGAGAACGTACGGAGGGTTGATGCCAGCATCGCAACAGGTCGTTAGAGTATCTTGAAGATTGAAAGCAAGATGATACTGCTACTCGTGTGAAGACAGCAGCTGGTGCAAAACCAGCCGGAGTGAACAAGCTTAGTGTACAAGCAGTTGCTACAGCAGGAGCTGTAGCTGCAGAGCAGCAGTTTTGGCACGAAGAATAATCTGCCCAGATATGGAGTAGCAGTTCAACGGGAGGCTTCCAAATATTCTCAGAATATCCCCAATAAAGATTTCATGCCACATCTTGAAGATTTGATTGTGGAATCAAATCTCCTACAAAGACGAGAAGATCTGGGATTGTTTCCTAATGGGTTTAGGAAATTGCAGCAGCAACAACTCAACAAACTCAAGGTAAAGATAACATTTCTAATATTGGTTTTAGGAAATCAAATCTCAACAAACTTGCAAGAATCTAGGAGAGCTTTTTGAAAGGCTTCCTAAATTTGATATTTATAGAGCATGGAGTTCCTATTTAAAGGAGGTTGAGCAGAGCAGCAAAGTATCTATCAAATAAAGAATCCAAGCACCTCAGATATTGAAAGAGAGCAGAGCGATATTCAAAGAAGATCAAATTCAGAGAACTGTGCGGAGAATTGGCTCACCACCGAGAGCAGAGCGTGAGCACAGAGCTGAGTGGTTAAAGCAGAGACTGATCGAAGACCTGTAGAGTCTGATCAGAGCTTGATCGGAGAAGGCCAATTCAGAGCAAGACTTGCTTGTTGGCTGATCAAGGTAGGGCAGGAGAGTTATCGAGTGGAGGAACTCGGACAATCTGTAGAAGGCCTGTTCTCGCTAGTGACAGGCGGTCACTGAGCGAGGGGGAGCATCTCAGTGTGAGGAGCACTCATGATAGAGTTCGAGCGGCTCAGCGGAAGGCTTTGGAGTGAAGCGGACAGAACCTGTACAAGCAGGTGCTATAGCAAACCTAATGAGACATTGTGTTAATTAGAATAGGTTGAGTCTGTGTGATCAGAGGAGTAGCTATTCTGAATTAACTCAAGTGTGTATTTGAGTGAGAGACAAATCAGATGTTGTTCTGATTGTGTGCTAGTTAAGGTCGGGTAGCATAGATTGTCGAGGAGTCGAGTCTGTGTTGTACGGAGTACCTTAGAGACTAGTGGATTGAGAACTGGAGTACAGTCCTCCCTAGACGTAGGTAGATTGGCCGAATTGGGTGAACAAATCGTTGTTCACTGATTTGTTTCTTGTTGCACCAGATCCGGCTGAACAAGGAGTTGCTATAGCAACTGCTTGTAAACTATCAATAACTCAGGGGCACTGCGAATTTCAAAACCAAATTTCAACAAACTCCTAAGATCTTGTGATAGATCTTGGAGTGTCAGAAGGAGTTTAGAAAGTGTTTCTATAATCTTTCATGGGCTGCCAGTATATAAGGGCAGCGTCTCCAAGGAGATACACACACAAAAAGAAAGAAAGAAAGAAAGAAAGAGCTCGCGAAGTTGTGTGAACTCGCGAAAGTCAGATTAAAGCAGCTGGGAGAGCTCGGAGAATCTGAAGTAGAATCTGAAGTTACAACAACTCTAATATAGAGTCTGCTAAAGCATTCTGTCTACTACACATTGTAATAAGGTAGAGTAAGTCCAGATGTCAAATCTGTTGCTATTCTTTACTGGAAGTGTGTAAGTAGCACGAAGAGAGTCTGTGTGATCAGACTGCTAGCTAGTCTAGGGGGTTAGACTGAGCAAAATATTTCGGCTAGGTGAGAAGTATAGGTTATAGTCTTTTGTACTTTAAACCGTGATAGTGAAATCTTGAGGATCGGAGTGTGATCCTACCTAGACATAGGCAAGTTGCCGAACTGGGTGAACAAATTATTTGTGTTTTTCTTATTTGTTAGAAGAATAATTTCTACAGGCAGATACAGAGATTGCTACAGCATAAGCTGTAACTCCAAATGCTGTAACTCGAGATCAGCAGCGCAGCCAAATTTCAATGTGGGATATCCTCTCCAAAAGGAACATCTTTTTTGCAGCAGCCGAGACGTTGGCAATGTTGTCTTTGAAAAGTCTTTAACAAACCTGCGATAAAATCCAGCATGTTCTAGGAAAGACATGATACCACGCTGGCCAGTAGAAAAAGGCAATCCACGAATTAAATCAATTTTCCTTTTGTATATTTGGATGCCTTCCTCACGCCGTATATCTAACTCGAGCGTCGCATCCTCAATGATGTCCAACGCATGTATTCCTGCAATGTCAGGTGAGCATTGCATAGACTTATAGTTGTTAAATTTAATTACTTCCCCGTCTACCTCCATGGAGAGATCACCCATAAATGTATCGATCTTTGTCTTCGCGGTCATTATGAAGGGTCTCCCTAGCAAGACTGGTGAAGTGTCTAGCGTTCCATCACCCTCCATGCACTAACACATCAACAACAATGCCCTCTGGTTTAGTACATGATCTATCTGCCACTTGAATGGTCAAATCAGTGGGTCTCAGAGTACCTATACCCAATGCTCGACATAAAGAATAAGGCAACACATTAATCGATGCACTTAAATCCAACATATAATTATCGACTTTGAATTTACCAATTATACACGAAATTGTGAACGCACCTGGATCATTACATTTTTGTGCTACCTTACACTAAAGAATAGCGGAGGTGTTCTGCCTCAGATTTACCTGCTCAGGTTTCAGTCCTCCTCTTCGATTAGTGCACAATTCCTTAAGGAACTTAGCGTATTTTGGGATCTGCTTTATCGCGTCAAGGAGTGAGATTGTGATCTCGACCTTGTTAAACAACTCCAATCAATTTTGATCCACTGTTGGATTCTTCTTAGTTCTCTATGCCTGCATAGGAAATGGAAGTGGGGGTCAGAATTAATTTTTTTGAAAGATTCCGCCGAAGGCTCAGAAATAACTCCTTTGTCTTCAGCTTCCACGGTGCTCGTTGGACTGATGTTCAGATTTCTGCTCGTCTGCTCCCCTTCAAGCTTCTTGCCACTTATCAAAGTCAATGCACTGATATTTCTGTTCGGGTTGGGAATAGTCTGTGAGGGCAGTTTTCCTTTATCATTCTTGAGCTCGGACACGGTGGCTGCCAATTGACACATATGCTTTGACAACTCGGCTAATGCACCATCGGTCTTTGTTTGATTATTCTGCACACTCGTCGTTAACACCTTAACCACTTCTTCCAATGACCTACTATACTATCAGATCCAGCAAGATTGACCAGTCTATGACAGCTGCCAGTACAGGGCAAGGACAAGATTTGTTCCAAGACTCTCAAGACCCTGCAGGTCTCGAGGATATCGAGTCAATGTTCAAAGATATTCGTGCCACCATCATGGAAAAATATCATTATGAGGACATGTGGAAGGAGACAATGTCTTGGATGATGGAAAAGAAAGGTGAGTGATCTGTCCTTGTTGGCCCCGTTTGAAAAGCTTTGACGCAACGTCTTGGCCGAAGAATATTTCTGCTTTTGCGTTTATCATGTAAAATTTGTATGATTGCTTTCTTTTTGTTTGTCAATTTGTGTGGTTTTTTTCTATGGAGTGGCCCTAGCGTAGTTAGCCGGAGGGTTTAAGTAGATGTTGTAGGGAGAAATAAAGGAGGCTCGTTTTAGACTCTCAAATAATTTCTCTCCCTTCTGTAATATTTCTGAAAGTTTGAATAAATTGGAGCTGAAAGATTCAGCAAAGATCCTGTAATATATTCCTGCTTTGTTTATTTATGTAATCAGTATTGAGCTTGTTTAGAATGTTTAGCCTTATAGGCTAGATCTGCAACTGATATGTGAAAGCTTCCAAGGTAAATCCTATACTACTTCTGTCTTACTTAATTTTGTATGAAACACAAAACTCTAACTTATAATCCAACATAACCCGTTATAATTTGAAAGTTGTATGTCTGTTGCACTCGGACTGTTTTAGACCACTTGTTAGTTATTTCACAATGCTTAAATAGATCGTGTTTCGATAGTTCTTAGTTACATCAAAAATGGTACGATAAAATGCGACACATGATATGTGTACCCTGTTCAGCTCCACGAGCCTACTCAAGAGGGTTTCTCTTAACTCTAAATGGAAAGCACTTCACTAATCAAATGATCAAATACAATAGATCTTACGTAACACGACTCCCTCTGTTACCGCTATGTAATTGGATCACCGTGAGTGCGTCTGACTCCCTCAAACTGAGATTCCTCTCTTATCCACCTTGATCTACCTCCCGTAGATTGAAAGTTCTTCTCCCGAGAACTCAAGCACTTCACCGAGTGTTTTCTTTTACAGACTATTCATAAACAGCATGTAGTTATCTTCCAGTGAGCTCTATTTTCGCCCGATCTCCAATGATATTGAACTCACTTCCGATGTATTCTTCCACACAAATTTTATCTTTGCTTATGGGATTCTTGATGCTTCTTGCACTACTGGTTCCCCCTTTGTATAATCTTGTCTTCTACGCAGATATTGTTCCTCGAGATCCATCAATTATACCATCAGATTGCGTATAGTATATGCATCAAATATACTATCGGATCCATCCCAATCTTGCGAATATACGATGATCATATTTTCCTTATTGAGCACCCCAATCTTCCGTCCGAGATCTCATGAATATCATCAGCATATTCTTCGCTTAAGATCTTATGAATATCGTCGGCATATTCTTCTCTTGATTTCAGCAACGCAATATTCGCTGACAATCTAACTGCGCCTCTGTTCAAGCTAACTCTGGCTCACCCTCTGATTCAAGGTTGAACTTGTTTGTTCTTGTGAACCTTGTTGGTCTGCTCAGACACCCCTGATACAGATTACAAACTCTTGACTGATACAGACTCCATTAAACATGTCACACACATCCATGAGATACATGGATTTAACAATCTCCCCCTTGGCATTTTTTGGCAAAACTTCTCTACTTTCACAAGGCTAAGTATCTACTGAGCACTTCTACGATAGCATTTGTGACTCACGATATTACTCCCCTTTTTGTCAACAAAATTGGCAAAGGTATACATGACCAAACAAAACTTGAAAGAGATAGTTAGTAGAGTTAAAACAAAAACCAGAGACATTACCTAAGCAGGGGTGTATTCGCATCCTTTGCATCACATGTCTGAAACTTCATCAGAGTTAGATCCTCAATGGCCTTGACAACCCTCATGGACTTCAAACATTCTCCAGAACAACTCTCGTCGCCTGAACAATCTTCCACTTCTTGCCAGCCTCACTATTATAGAACCATACTCGTGATACCGTGACAGCCTTTTTCACTTTGAGTAGATCTACATTTCTGATAGGGTGGTCCCTTCACGGACTTTGTGGCACCAATCTTGCTTTTCTTCTTGACACTACTCTCCCTATCTCAGTGACAGGATTTTTTCTTTTTCTACTGTCCCTTTTTGCTTAGACAGACGTGTTGCAACAGAGGATTCCATCACTTCTTCATTCTGTGTATCTGATCAGCTGCCTCTTTGTTTGCTCCACCAGAGACTATCTCAACAACCATATCCTTACTCTCTCCTGAGCGCATACTTTGAACCTTGTATCAACCCAAATTCTGCTTCCTTTACCTTCTTGTCATGCTTCTGGGCAAACAGCTTGGCTAAACTGGCCCTTTTTTCTGACCAGCAGACTTCACAAATTTTCTTCTTTGAAACATGTTTGTTTCAAACTTGACTGCCAGAGACATTTTGACCGACTTCACCTTTTGTCGCTGAATCGTCTCTGTCTTCTCGGCAGGCAACTCCCCCTCACTACAGAACCTGCAGCCACTGGATCTTCCCTAGATTTGCTTCCATCAGCAACAACTCCAACCTCCTTCATTACAACACCCTCTTCCTTATCGGCCTCCACCATAGGCACAATCATTGACGAATCAATATTAAGGCTCACCTTCGAGGCTGGTTCAGGTTCAACTGCTGCAGACTTCAGAACTAGAAGCTTATCTGAGGGCTTCTTCTTTCCTCTGCCCAATTTTAGCACTTGGAGCATTCACCTGGATGCTCTGCGAATATATAAAAGCAAATTAGGAATTCAAAACTTAAAATTTAAAAACTTAGAAACCCCAATATGACTCTCGGATCTTGCTGATTTTAGTTTTCCAAAAGGTCTAGAACATATCTGCCTCGTCATTCATGAACTAACACACATGCTCTGCCTCAGACTCTACTTCACCCAACATGGGAGACAGACAACAGAATCTCTGCCTCTAGATGCTTAACCAGTTCATCAATTCCTTAAGCATCGTTCAAGAACTGGTCGAGCCTTCCTGAACCTAACTATGTGTCGACAACACATAGACCCAAGGCGAGTCTAAGTGTTTCAAATTGAGCATTGTTCAAGGCTTTAGTGAAAATATCTGCTAGCTATTTATCATTGGATAAATGTTTCAGAGTGATGATCTTCTATTCAACCAACCCACGAATGAAGTGATGCTTGATGTCTTTCGATTAAACGGATGATAGAAAGCATGACCCACTCAGCATTTCAGCAAAATCAATAATTTTACCAAGGGTTACTCTGGTTGCTTGCGGATCCCCAATAATGTTGGTCATCGGATGGTTTTGCAGAATATACTGCGGTGGTTGAGGAGCTTAAGCAGCGTCTGGTCCAGATTTTGAAGTATCATTGATAGACTGATCCATCCCTTCATTATGGTTATCTGGGAGAGATTCTTGAATATATGTCTGTTCCACCTGAGTGGATCTGCCGGCTCCTACATCTGTAACATAGTCATCCTCATCAGTTCTGATCGAATAGTCTGAGTCTTGAATAGCCACATTTATCGATTCCATAACTGTTTGTGACTTCTTTATGTAGACACGATACATAATCCTAGAATAATCCTTCACTACTGCGAGGTTCAAGCTTCCTCTTGTATTCTCGATACATAACATCAGTCTTTCCCTTTATCTCAGGTACTCCTCGCATCAGACCATGTTTAGATATCTTTCTCAGTGCCTTGAGATTCAAATGACCCAGCCGTTTGTGCCACGAAATCAATTCATCCTGCTTAGACAGAAAACATTGACCTTCAACAGGCTCAGTGTTAGAACTCAGTAAATAGCAGTTATTTGATGATTGATTTGCTCTCATGACACACTTCCCTTCATTGTTGATAACTTGACAGGAGTCTGACCTTCATCTTTCAATCACATAGTTGACTGATGCTCAAAAGATTAGCTTGAAGACCTCCCACAAGGAGCAGCTTTTTTATTAAAGGCATCCCATATACGGATAACGTACCAATGACCTTTCCTTTTGCGCCATCACCAAATGTAACAAATCTCACATCCAGGTTATGTACATCGATCAGATAACTGGCTTCTCCGGTCATGTGGGCTGAACAGCCACTGTCGAAGTACCACCGATCCTTCTCAAGGTGAGAGGATGAACTATATGCGATATGGCAACAGTTCGACCGAGGTCTGTAACTTTTTGGAGGAGGCACAGTTCGTTGTTGGCGATACTTTGCAAGGAACTTAGGGCACTTTCTCGGGATGTGGCCTTGAATATTGCAGAAATAACAGATACGCTTATCTTTTGTCCATAGCATGTTAGGCCTGTGACTGGAATGAGCATTGTTAGCATAATTAAGGTTTTTAGCTTGGACAAACACAGGTTTACCATTAGCCTTCTGATGCTCATAGCCCAACCTAGGGCTCCCACGATTCGTTCGTTGAGCAGCTGAGATGGTGTCAAGTTTCTTTGTCCCATTATTCATCATGCTGACATACTTTCTTACTCTCAATAGTTTTGACACAGCCTCTAAGTGTTCAAGTTTCTCTTTTTCAAGTTCTATCTGCATCCGTTTGACTGATTCTGACAGTTCATATTTCTCAGCTTTTAGGTTCACAACTTATTTGCTCAGTTTAGAGTTTGCCTTAACTGCCTCTCACCACTGTTCGTACATGGCTTTGTATTTCTCTGCTATGGTTTCTTCGGTGATTTATGTATCACTGTTGCTTTCACTGTAATTATCTGTTTCAGGGTTCTCATGTTCGATCTCTGTTGTTTCTGCGATAGTGGTGAGTGCCAAAGTAGTTTGATTTTTCCTCTTCTGTTTCAGAATCTTCTGACTCAGTATCACCCCATCCATCCACGATAGCCCTTTTCTGTTTCTTGAGGGTATTGGCGCATTCTGCTTGGATGTGTCCAAAGCCTTCACATTCATGACATTGGATCCCTTTGCTTCTCTCTCTCTTTAATTCCTTTTGATTTTCAATAGTTCCCATCTTTTTGAATTTTCCATCTCGATAATTTCTGTTGTCTGTTCCATATTTATTTTTCTGTTCAGACTGACGCTGGTTCAGTTTTTTCATAAATCTGCCAAAGTTTCTTGCTAGTAAGACCATCTGCTCAGACATTTCTTCCTCATTTTTGGTTGATTCTGATGTTTCACTTTTGAGTGCAACTCGTCGAAATTTCTTTTCAGGTACTTTAGAATTCAACTTCATTTCAAACATGACTATGATGGAAGGTTCGTGATAGAACTTTTATCTTGCACATAAAATTTACACTCCTTGTACTTCAGAATTCTTCATGGGAATCTTTGGATCCTTCATAACTTCACTTGATGGAAGGTTCGTGATAGAATAAATAATAAAAACTTTTAAAAAATAAACCATAGTTGTCACAGCTTCAAAAATTCAGTGCCAGCCCTTCCTCGGACTGTCGAGCTGGGCTCTGGCCACCCATGTGCGTTCGGCCCTTCTAACCATTTGGCCACCTGGTCCCTCCTCCTTCGGCTGTTTCTAATCTAAACTTATGTTTACTTATACTATAATTGATCTTATTTAATTAATTAACGTCCTATTCAATGTGACGTGATTTGAGACAGCTCCCACTCATTTGTCAATCCAATAATCGTGATATGTCTTTGAAATTGTCATGTAACATGTATGGGCTTCTCAAATAAATAACACAATTATAGCTCTCTATCTCTCTCACCAATCCTTTTACTTTAATATTACAAGACAAATGTTTTATTCCTAAATGCCATTTTTCAAGTTGTGTTATATTTTTTAAAGTTTATTTATGATTTAACATCTTGACGTAAATTGTTTTTAGAAAGAGCGATTTTTGTTAAAAATTATAGGGGATGCCATAAATATTTTTAATTGTTCTCATGTCAGCTTTGACGGTACATAAAATCTACAAATCGCTTTTGATAGAAACGATTTGTATAAAAAAATGACATATTGAAAATAAACTTTATAAATAAGATTCTTCAAATAAAACTTCAAAAAATAACGTTTGCAACAAATTCACAATTATTAAACTTCAGTATGAGATTCAAATGATATCATAAAAATTTTCAAAATATTTATTAACTAATCTTATTCGGTCGATTTTAATTTTTAAATTAATATTCAGTTTTTCAATATCATTGGATTAGTTAAACTGAATGAAGTTTCATTTAGCACATCAATCTCTAAATAAAAAGTTAGTACTAGTTTAGTTATAAGCAAACTGATAGGGCGGTTATAAACAAAAACAAATGCAGAAAGTAGGACAATAATTTTGGTCACAAATGCACATGCCTAGCCCTAATTAATATGCATTTCTTAAAGTTTAGATTCCAACTAAACCTTCCCCTACATCAAATCCTCTTTAGGCACATAATTGTCCCCATTATATTTTAATCTATGAACGATGACGAATTTGATGTGGTGTACATTTTTTAATTTTTTAACACGAGTGGACCGGATCATCCCCCATTTCTCACGGTTATGAGCTTAGTCTATGTCGGTCTAAATCATTACAGTATAAAGTCGTCACAAAAATATAACCATGTTACACAGTCACAACTATTGAGTTTTTTTAAATTATTTAGATCATTCAAACCATGTTAGACTGTTGAAATTGTAAAAGAAAAGAAATTAGAATTTTGATAGATTGGGAAAAATAAAATAAAAAATTATTTTCCCACACCCAAGTCTCACCCTTTTTGTTTGATGTCCACTTGAATGTTAAATGTTTAGAGGATAACAAAATGAAAATAAAAAGTTGAAGTTAGTAAACGGGATAAGATAAAAGTGGGGGTCAATGTCACGGGAATCCCGAGAGAGAAGAACCAGGAGATGAGGACAATTGTTGTGTTTTGGACCAGACGAATCCCAAACGACGTCGGAAGCAATAAATAAAGTAGCAGAGAGAATAAATAGTTGAAAGAAAAGAGAGATTTGAATACACGTGGGTGTGTAAAGATTGGAACACATTCAAGTCGAGAGATGCAATCGGTCCGTACCGATCGGGGGACCCACCAAAGATAGACAAGACAGGTGTTGATTTTTATTTTCCAGAAAGCAGTCTAGTCTAGCTTAGTACATTTCCCATTTTGTCCAGTTTATTCGTGACATTCCCAAATCTAGCTACAACAACAACCCTACGTCTCTCCCACTTCATACAATATTGTTTATATATTTCACTATTTAAGGTAAGGGCGTGTGCACTGTTTTTGGTAAATAAAGTAGAAAGTAGGAGTGTCTATCATAATTGAATTTCATGGCTTTAGGGAGTGTTTTTTTTTGCTTCGTCCTACAAATCAGTGGGGCGGTAGGGTAAGGGAAGGGTCAGTGTCCCAAATGAATAACAATTAGAACCGTACGCCTCGTTTTTCATTTCCTTTAGTAGAAGTGAGGTTCGTATTCTGATATAATGGTCTTGTCTTTGTCGCCCTACGTACACGACCGTCACGAGCAAAGCCCTCATTTTAGGCATTTAAATAAATATTTATTTACTGAACAAGAAATTATTCATTTTATTAAACAAAAAAGGTCTGTCAAATTTTAATTTAGCATATTTATTTATTAAAAAATGAAACTATTTATTTTATTAATAAAAAACAAGTCCCAAACCGAGCATATTATCGACCATTTTAATAAAAACAAAATTTTCTAACTTCCTGACGTAACGCAACACACTATGACTTCTTCCTTTTTGACAATTCTTTTTTTCTGCCGCAAGCTTCGTCTTTAATTCGATTTACTGACTTTCTTCAATCCGTTCGTTCGAGTAGGACAATATTGGAAGAGAAATAAAAAAATTGTTTTCCAGGTTCTTTCGTAACATCTTATTTTTATAAATTGTTTTTATTTTTATCTTTTGAGTTTAGGTTGAATACTTGAATATATTTACTATGTCAACAAATAAATACGAATCTAGTTTTTCTAAACTTCAATAAAAATAAAAATGAAGCTTTAAAAGAGCCACAAAAGATTCTTTAAGTGAAACAATGAAATTGGTAATCCAAATTTGGAAGAATACGAAATTGTAGAAAAGGAAGAAGTAGTTTTTAAGGAAAATGATGGTCAAACTCATGAAAATATAAATTATAGTAACGATTAGGATAATGTGAGTTATATTACCGTATATGATCCAAGTTAATGGATACCCGTAGATAAAATTTTGTGAGCTTTATTAGTTGAAAAGGTTCTATTCATGAAACTAGCTTAGACTTTCATAAAGATAAATTTGGAAGACAGTTTTCAACTACGTTTTACTTACATGATTTGCCTAATGGTGAGAAATATAAGAGGAAATGGCTTGTTTATTTAAGGGATTTAAATGGGTATTTTGTTTTTGTTGTAATTTATTTAGTGTCGGTGATAATAGATTTAAGCTAATTAGACAAGGTAGCAATGATTGGAGAAATATATGTAGAAAATTAAAGAAGCATGAATTTAGTGATGAGCATGTTAAAACTTACAAAATAAAGAGTGATTTAGAGAAAATATTTAAACAAAATACAATATTTGACAAACATGCTCAAGATATGACAAATAGAGAAAAAGAACATTGGAAAAATGTGTTATTTCAAATAATTGTAATAGTTAAAACACTTAGTAAAAATGATTTAGCTTTTTGTGGAACAAATGAAAAGATTTGAACTGATAGCGGAATTTAATATTGTAATGCAAGAGCATATTAGACGCATTAAGGATGATGAAATTCATACTCAATACGTAGGACAAAACATATAAAATAAATACGTAGGACATAACATATAAAATAAATACGTAGGACATAACATATAAAATGAATTGATTGATTTAACAGTAAGTGATATAAAGAAAAAAACTTAGTAAGATAATGACTGCTAAGTATTTTTTTCATTATACTTGATTGTACTCTGTATATAAGTCATAAAGAACTTTTGATATATAATGTTATCCTGTAAAAATTGAAGGATTTTTTAGGATTTATAAATGTAGATGATACAACTAGAAAAAATCTTTTTGATGCAATTATATAGGCTTCTACAAACGGCCTGATAGGCCGAAAAGCCTGTATGCAGCCTGAGACCCATCTCGGCCAATCCCAACCAAAATCCGATGGGGAGCCCGGTTCGATCAAAGCCCAAAGGGCTAAGCCCGACACGAAAGGTTTAGGCCCGATCCTTCACGGTCTGATTTGTTAAATATACTTGTGATTTAAATAGTGTTAAATCCACATTTGCTAATATAAAACTTTTGTGGCCGAACTTTTTCGAAGTGTTTATTCTGGCTTACTAACAGACTTTGTTGCTATTAAATCAAAATTCTAAGTTTTATTTTTTGTAAATAGTTATAATAGATGGCTATACTTTTACAATATATATATATTTATTTCAAAAATATTTGTAATATATTTTTGATTACTAATACTTTTAAAATTTAAATTAATTTAAGTCCGGCCCATCCCGGTGGCCCTGATAAAAGCCCGGCCCAGGGCGGCCCTAAGACCGGAGAAATTTCTTCAAGCACGGCCTGGTCTAGTGTTGAGGCCGAGCTCGGACTTAACCGATCCCGACTCATTGGAGAGCCTAGTGTTAGACTAAGGGCCTGTTCTTTAGACCTTAACTTATGCTTAACTTAACTTAATTTAACTTAACTTACCTTAACTTAACTTAACTTACCTTAACTTAACTTAACTTACCTTAACTTAACTGAATGTAACTTAACTTAACTGAACTTACCTTAACTTAACTGAACTTAACTTAACTTAACTTAAGTACTTTTACAAACATATTTTTATGGTGGTGGTGGTGGTATAGTTGGGGTGGTGGGTTGGGGTTGTGGTGGTGGGGGTGTTGGTGGTGGTGGGGGTTGTGGTGGTGGGGGTGTTGGTGGTGTTGGGTTGGGGTTGTGGTGGTGGGTTGGTGGTGGTGGTAATGGGGGTGGTGGTGGTGGGTTGGGGTGGTGGTAGTGTGGTGGTGTTGTTGGGGTGGTGGTGGTGGTGTGGTTGGAGTGGTGGTGTGGTTGGGGTGGTGGTGTGGGGGTGGGGTGGTTGGGGTGGGTGGTGGTGATGGTGTGGTGTTGTGGTTGGGGTGGTGGGTTGGGGTATTGCTGGTGGGGGTGGGGGATGGTGTGGTTGTGATGGTGGTGGTGTGGTTGGGGTGGTGGGTTGGTGGTGGTGGGTTGGGGTGTTGGTGGTGGGGGTGGGGGTGGTGGTGGTGTGGTTGGGGTGGTGGTGGTAGGTTGGAGTGGTGGTGGTGGGGTGTGATGGTGGGTTGGGGTGATGGGTAGTACTTAACTTAACTTAACTTAACTTACCTTAACTTAACTTAACTTACCTTAACTTAACTTAACTTACCTTAACTTAACTTAACTTAACTTAACTTAACTTAACTTAACTTACCTTAACTTAACTTAAGTGCTGAAAATTTAATGGCTAAAGAACAGGCCCTAAGCAAGCTTTCCCCAGCTTTCATATCTAAGCTGCATAACCTTACTCAATTTTCTTTGCTTCTCGATTATATGTCGTGCAAATTTGTCATGTATTGGCATTTTTTATCGGTGTTATAATACCTCTGAATGTCTTCATTTGTAACTTCAAATATGTTCTTTTTTCATCAAGCCACACATGCATCCATCAACCACTCACACGCATTGAGTTGTTTACCCCCAACTTATCTCTTCATGACTTTTTATAAATCTCAATTAGCACATCGTCACTATTCTCTTCATCATCTTCTCCACGACCATAAAGTTTGATATTATCTTTAAGTCACCACTTCTCTCAAAGTTTTCAATCTATTAGATCATCATTGTTCTGCTTAAAAATATCCCACTCTTCTACGGATGCGCCTTCTTCATCTGAATGTGTCGCATCAAAGTCCATTCTTCTTCACTCGTATCATCCTTGTGGCTCTTCTCGATAAAATTAATTTAAAATTTATTTCTGTGTCTACAATCTCTCGCATAATATCTTTACGACCACAAGTGAAACACTCTCCTCCACATTTATCCTGAATACTATTCTTTTGTGTCCAAATCTTCTCTGTCATCGTCGTTTGGTTTGTGGCTTTGATAATTGAATTTTCTTCTCATGCGCTCTCTATTATTATCACTTTTCAATCTTCATCTAATACTAATAAGGCTTGCTCCATCTTTGATTTGTCTGTCATTTTTACCATTTAAGTGTTAAGACCTCTTGATTATTATCATTCATGGCATAAAGTTTTATTACGAAAAAGAATTTGTTGATAGATAGCGTACCTTGAGCGACGTTCATTCAAGTTCTCTATTGAGCCCATCAAATCACTAAAATCCACCATTATCTCATTGTATGTCCCTAACCAATATCACTTCACAGTTCTCGATTATACTCCTCGCTTTCCTTCTCAAGTGATCATCGTACGCTCTTTGGCTATGTTCTTTTGAACTTATAAAGTACTTATATAAGTAAATATAAGTACATATAAGTAAATATAAATAAATGTAACTATTTATCATATCTTTCATCACCACTATTCATCATCACCACCACCACAACCACCATAGAAACACCACCACCACTATTCATCACCGCCATCACAACCACCATAAAAACATCACCATCACTATTCATCATCTCCTTCATCAAAACACCAACACCACCAGTGGCGGATCCAGCCAATCAATAGGGGGGCAAAAAGTTGCATATAGTATATATCTTTTACAAAAAGACATTTGAGAGTTTGAATCATTTTACTTCATATAAAATGACAATGAAACATAAATATTCAATTTAAATAGTCATCAAAAAGATGTTATAGCTAAATAGCCACTAAGTCACTTTGCCGCCGAAGGCGATATAAAAGGTAGAATTTGTTTGCGATGTCTTCATATCCTGAAAATAGCGCATTATAACTTCATTGTCGATGCTCTTAAACACATCCCTCTCAATGTAATACACCAAACAATCATTGAGAAACTCATCTCCAATTTTGTTACGCAAATCCGTCTTAACAATCTTCATTGCAGAAAACGCTCTTCCAATTGTAACAGTCGCAACAGGTAACACCAAAATAACTCAATAATGCGATATACCAAGGGAAATGCAGTATGATAACTGACCTCAACCATCTTTCTGGCCACATCTTTAATGTCTTGTATTTTAAAAAATGTATCATTTCTCTCATCTCATAAATCCAACCTTTAAGTTCTTCTTCCAACTCCATCAAAGCACATTTGGAGAACTCTTGTGGATAAAGCTCCGCAAGGAATTATATTTGACGCTTTGAAGTTGGAGAATGAGTTCTTAGGATCAAGACATCTGATACAAGTGAGTAATTCTGTATTTGACTCACAAAAGCGATTCTCCATCTCTTGACTAATGCGATCAATCACTTATAAAATATATTTTATAGTATTAAAGTACGATTATAAAAAATACTTCAACACAAAAAGTAAAATATTAAAAAATATACCTGATAATATATATCAATTCGAAAGTGGGAGTCATTTTTTATAGAGCGAAAGCGACTTTTGACTTCATCTTCCATATTGAGAATGTCAATATGATATTTGACAGAAAAGTCATTCACGGATTGTAAAAGATCCTTCCATCCATTTTCCCTCAACTCTATCAATCTTGTTTTGGTATTACGAATCAAACTAACGGCCTCCATAATATTTTGGTCGTTTTTTTTGCAAGAATTGTGACAAAGTATTTGTCATTCCCAATACTAGCTTCATCAAGTGAGCAATGAAAACAAATTGATAACTCTCTATTTTATGAACCAAGCTAGAAGCAAATCCTCTAGTTTTCTAATCGGTTCCATCATCAAATATATTTCCAAGAACTTCGATGGTTGATGACCACAAAGATAAGAGACGAACAATTGAGTGTAGTGTGAACCCCAACAAGTAGAGCCTGGACGAGCCAAACTTGATTCTTGATTCAACTCTCTTCCCGTAGAAACTTCACCGTTTGCTAACATCTCCACCAAGTGTTCATGTTGTTTTTGCCGAAATTCATCCTTTCTTTTGCACGAAACACCAACCATATTTATGACCATAAATAAATATTCAAAAAAATCACTCACAAATCGATTGCTTTGAGCAATGGCCACAACAACTAATTGTAATTGATGTGCAAAACAATGAATATACCTTGCACTTGGATTTTCATTCAAGATAAGTGTCTTCAATCTATTAAGCTCACTTCGCATATTAGAAGCTCCATCATATCCTTGACCTCTAAGTCTAGAAAGAGACAATCCATTCTTATAAAAAAATTTCATCGATTCCTCTTTTTAAAGCTTGTGTGTAGTATCAACAACATGAATGAGTCCAATGAAACGCTCCATCACAATTCCATCATCGTTGACATATCGCAAGACTACAGCCATTTGCTCTTTGATCGAGCAATCACGTGCCTCATCAACCAATAAAGAAAAGAATTTATTTCCAATATCACTAATAATGGCTTTTGTTGTCAAATGTCCACATGCCCTTGCAATATCTTTTTGAATCGAATGACAAATAAGTTTATTATTTCCCGGCGCATTCTCATTCATCACCTTTCCAACTTCATCATTTCTTGAACTATACCAATCAAAAATTTCTAAAAAGTTTCCTTTATTGAGTGAATCTTCCATTTCATCGTGACCTCTAAAAGCTAATTCTTATTGAATAAGCAATCGAACAACATCAACAACCGCGGTCAAACGAGTACGGTGTGCAACTTCCAAAGCTCGACTTCCGAAAGATATCTTTCTCACCAAACTTTGTCTTTGATCCTTGAAAGTGAAAAATAATGTCTTGCATTATTGTGTGCACAACCCATACCGCCAACATGATCTTTAAATTTGTCGGTAGCTTTTTTCCAATTTCGAAATTCTTTCTTCACAAATACATCATTTCGGCTATCTCCACTAAAGAGATAACATCAAAAGCAAAATGCTCCATCTTTAGACACGCTATACTCCAACCATTCCCATTTCCTAAACCACTCATTTTGAAAGCACCTCAACTTATTTCCCAAGTTCGTTTTTGGGAATATATGTGAATGTAGTTGGCACGGATCTTGAACTACATAAGCCCTCCGGACGTTGTCTCTTACTAAATGATCATATTCATTGATCGATAACCTTAGTGTCAGATCGCTCATGATAATAAAATCATCACTATCATTCTTTGTTCGGTCTCTTTTTTCACCGAAGCACCAACCTTTTCACCAATAAAATTTTCAATTTGAAGAGGAACATTCGCAACAATTTCGGATTCAACATGATTATCCAAAGAAGGTTCAACACTAGATTCTAACTCTCTCTTACGAAGCACTACAAATTTATCCATATTTGTATTACCTAGTCCATAAACAAACACGATAAAATAAATTTCAATAAGAACAACACTAAAATAACTTATGAAGCATTGTTAAACAAAAGTAGAAATTCATAAAAGGAGGTCAAGGGATTTGTTAACCCTATACGAATTATACATTGATACAAAATACATAAATCGTCATCTCAACCCTCTTTGCCATTATAATTCTATTGAAAGAACAAACCAACATTTAACAGACACAACCAAAAAATCAAATCCAAGAATTCACCATCAAACAAACTGCAGCTTCAAAAAGTACAAATAAATCCAAACAAAGAACTCTTCTCCTACATATGATGTAGACTGAACCCTACACCTTCATCAACTGAAGATACAAACCCACGTTTCAAAGAAACAAACCCAACCAAAAAGAACTGTTCTCATATGCATCATGTAGAGACGAAATAGGAAAGATAAGTTGGAATCAAAAAAAGAAAACAGAGATTGGCTTACGTTATTGGCTTACGTTCCTTTGATTTGAGTACCTTCTACAAGAATCCAAGCCTCAGTCATCAGTCATCAGGATCCGATTTAATTACTGTGTCCCAAAAACCCTCATAAGGGGAATTGGGCTATTTGATTTTGGCGTTGATTTTGGTGTGGAATAGGGCTGGTTTTGATTTTGGGGTTATAAAATTTAAAAATATAATTTGGCATTTAGAGGAGATCCTCCCCCCCCCCCCCCCCACCCCCCACAAAACCGCCACTGAACACTAGTATTCATCACCACCACAACCACCATAAAAACACCACCACTACTATTCATCACACCACCACCACTATTCATCATCACCATCATAAAAATATTACCACCACTATTCATCATCTCTTTTATCAAAACATCACCACCAATATTCGTCATCTCTTTCATCAACACATCACCACCACTATTCATCACCATCATCACCACCGCCACTATTCATCATATCTTTCATCCCAACACCACCACAACACTACCACCCCAAACATAACACCACACCACCACCACCACCACCACACCACCATAATTTTAATATATTTATTTTAAGTTAAATTAAAATAAATACATTCTAATTATTATTTTTACTATGGTGGCAGTGGTAATGTGGTGGTGATAGTGGTGGGTAGTGGTGTGTGGTTAGGGTGGGGGTGGTAGTGATGGTGGTGGTAGTAGTGTTGTGGTAATGGTGGTGGGTGTGGATGTGTTGTGATGTGATGTTGTGGAAAGAGATGATGAATAGTACATATAAGTAAATACAAGTACATATAAGTAAAGTAATACGTTTAAGTACAAAATATAATTACAAAAGAACACACTCTTACTAATTCCTGCCCGCCTAGCTCTTTTATCAACTTGCTGAGTACCATAACTTTTAAAATGAGGGTTTTGTCATTAATCACTCACGCAATACTACAAGAGAAGAGACACCCACGCCTCATTCTCGCTCACATTTATTCTACTCAGATGCATCCAACTCATAAGACACACATGTTTACATTTCTCTACATCTTTTACAGACGGTGAAAATAAAACTCATCATATTATCTATATTCGTCACAGAAGAAATTTTCTTTAAAATATCTTACGGCTAATTACATCCATAATTTTTAGAGAAGTTCACACATATATTCTTTCTCTTGAACTGTATTCTTGGCCATCATCGGAAGTGACTTCTTTACTTAATTCTTATTTTAGACTTTATTTGAGTTTATCGCAATTAGATATTTATAAATCAATAAGATAGACTGGAATCGTATGATAGATGAAAATTGAAGGGGAGATGATAAACAAATATTGAGAGCCGTGGAGGAACAAAGACTCATTTTTCAAATGAACCCGAGAAAACAGCAGAAATAGATAAAGTATGAGCCCTATTCTATCAAAAAACAATGAATTGAAATCAATATTAATAGCCAAAGTAAAGAATGCTTAAGAATTCAAATCAATTGGTTTATGTAATGTGTCAATGAAAATGGTTAGCATTTAAATGCTGGAAGACTAATATCGATAATGTTCTAGTGGCACATGTAGTCATCAAAACAAGGGGAAAGGAGACGTGAAAAAGGGCTACAACATAATTGAGAGATTTTCCTCGGGCAGGCACCAAATAACGTGCAATCAGAGTAAATGACTGGCTTAACAAATAATTTATTCCACATAGCTTTTCATCATTCCATACACAGAATGACTGAGTGAAATAATTTAAGAGAGTTGAAAATTTTAAGGAATACGAATATGTATTAATATGAGTAGAAATGTACCGCATGAAGTTAAAAAGGGATTGATTGAAGTGAGCAGCTTGGCCGCCTCATCCATATTTGGGAAAGGAAATTAATTTATCAATAGTAAGGATAGAGATAGAGATTTATTTTAAACAGTAATCCAAGCAATACCACAGTATGCAAAATATGATTGAGATGAGTGAAACTGGTTTGTTCTTTTTCACTTAAATAATGTCGGTAAATAAATTAAAGTAAAATTTAATGTAAACTAATTTAATTCATGATGATTAAAGATGGTCATATTGGATGTTGATCTACAATCAAGAGGGATGTGATTTCTTCTAGAAGTATCTATTCCCACCAATTGAATGTGAGGGTAAATATTAGCGAGATTAATGTGTTGATGATGTAAAGTTATGTTACATTAATGTGTTGTTTTATTTATTTGGAAAGAAGGGATGTGGGGTGTCAAATTTATAAAATGATGGTAGAAGTTTAATAGTTATAAATTGAGTGGATGGAGCCTTATTCATTCTGGAAATATAGATCCAAATGCTTTAATAATTGCACCTGATATTAAAAACAGTGTCTTTTTTTTAGCACCTCTCGCAGTTAATAATAAATACTAGCCACGTACCAATTCATAATGGACACATGTCGCTCCCACAATCATCTGTCAGAACTCAATAATCACAGCCACGTGAAGCAAAGCAAGCCCGACCCCACCCTCGTTTTAACCGCACTGGTATCGAGCTCCCAACCCTTTTGCTCTTAACTCAACCACGATCCCTTTTGACTCAACCACGGTTAAGACCCAACCCATCATCTTCCTCCACCACTCCGCTTCTTTATAAACAAACTCCCCAGCCTACACTCTCCTCTGCAATTACCTTAACACGGTTTTCACACAACCTCAGCATGATGCTCGGCGAGTACAAGTTTTCTAGTCCTTCATCCGTCCACGTACCACCGTGGTCTTCCTTCGTCGACGATCCCATTGTCGACGCTCCTTCCTCTCCGTACCCTGCAACTGCCGGAAATGTTAACTACTTCTCCGGGGATGGGTCTCCGGCTGCCTTCTCTGAAAGAAGCTACGCTGCGCTCCGACGCTATCTGCCTTCGAACGACGTGGACATTGACGGAGATGGAGAGTTGTTGGATTACTTGGGTATGGACGAGGACTTCCCGCTGGAAGCCTACTCCTGCGACCAGTTCCGGATGTACGACTTCAAGGTGAGGCGGTGCGTCCGGGCCAAGTCGCATGACTGGACGGAGTGTCCGTACGCTCATCCAGGCGAGAAGGCTCGCCGGAGGGACCCACGGAAGTACAACTACACCGGAACGGCGTGTCCTGATTTCCGCAAGGGAAACTGCAGGAAAGGGGACGCCTGCGAGTTCGCGCACGGCGTGTTCGAGTGCTGGCTGCATCCGAACCGTTATCGGACGCAGCCATGTAAGGATGGAGTGAACTGCAGGCGTAGGGTCTGCTTCTTTGCTCACACGCCGGAGCAGCTCAGGGTTGTAACCGAGTCGAGTCCGAGGAGTGTCAACTCGGCTGACTCATACGATGGATCTCCTCTGAGGCAGGCGCTGGAGGCAGCTGTGAGCAAATCCACTATGCCGCTGATGCTATCCATCTCGCCTCCGGGGACACCAACTGCTGACTCGCCTCCGATGCTGAGCCGATCTGTGGGGTCGAGCTCGGTGAACGAGTTGGTTGCGTCGCTGAGGCAGTTGCAGCTGAACAAGGTGAAATCCGTCCCGCAAGTTTCCTACAACCTCCCAGCCATGGGGTCTCCAGGGTACGGATCGCCTAGAGGGTCGTTGCTGAAGCCAGGATTTTTCAGCCTACCCAACACTCCAACAGGCATCCAGAGCCGAGGCAGTGCTGGTAGGCATCTCGATCTGTGGGTGGAGGAGGAGGAGCCGGCAATGGAAAGGGTGGAGTCAGGGAGGAGTCTGAGGGCGAAGATGTTCGAGAAGCTGAGGAACGAAAACTCGTTTCTGGACCGGGCGGCGGAGTGCTCCTCGACTCCTGCTGACGTGGATGTCGGATGGGTGTCGGATTTGTTGCAGTGATCATTTCTGCTGATTACAAATAATTTTTTCGTTTGTTAGATTCAGCTGCTGCCAAATTCTCGCTTTGTTATTATTATTGTTATTTAAGTAACCCAAATGCTGCTGCTGCTGGTAGTTCCAAGTGTAAAGAACTGAAGTCATCATCCGCCTCTACCGGAAGAATATCTTGTGTGGATGGAAAGCTGGGTGTGGGTGGAATTGACCTCTTTGTTCCTCCCGTTTCATCAATTTTTGTGATTACCAGCAGCTTGCCTTGCCTGTCCTGTAACTTGATGTTATGCGTATTGTATTATATGAAGAAATCTAAGGATGCTGTTGTTATGTATAAAAAGTATTAAACCTTAATTATTATATGTGTATTGCTACTTGATGTTGGTTGTTGGGTGTTCTTCTCTTTGCTTTTTGTTGAATCTGCCGGTCCGATTCTGGTACATAAAAGTTTATATAAATGTCGAAGCAAGCAAGGAAGAATGCAAATTTATGTAATGGTGGCGTGGGTTTGCATTTACTTAATAAGCGTATGAAGAAGAAGATGATGATGTGGAGGGACAGTGGTGGTCGGCAGTGAGATGAGGGTTGTGGTTATGGTGGGGGCATGCGAGAAATTGAAGATGATGATGGTGATGGTGATGGTGCACATTAAAATCTCAAAACCCAAGTTTTTTTTTCTCTTCATTTTTATGATTGAGAATCTTGTGTTGGGATGATTTGTACCTAACATGTGGCATCTTGGATTTTGTATAAAATATAAATGCACTGAACCGAATCTGTCTTTAATATTCCTGTCTTCTGTTAATGTACAACACAACCCTTGTTAAACGTGACAGTGGCCCCAAACATGCATGTAGTAAAATTTCCCTTGCATACTAATCGGTCTGCTGATTAAGATTTTAAAAATGCTGATTACTCGGTGAAAAAGAAGACTTTTGAGATGGGTTGAATTATTGTGTCTTTATGAGGGTGGAGGAAAGCATGAGTTAGAATAAATGAGACATGGTGGAGAAAGAAAATATTCAATAAATAACCGCAAGTTGACACTCACAAACTTCATGTGCAGTACAACACCCCCATCCGTTTTCATTTTCTTGTGCTGCACGCCAACGGTAGATCTTCATCCGTGCAGAATATATCTAAAATAACCAATACAAACAACTCCCACTTAAACATTGACCCACAAAAGACTTCAAACCATTTTATACTTACGAAACCTAACTCTTTTAAGTGTTGTAACATGACCTATTCAAATGGTAAGTAGTTTTCTTTGTTGCAACATCTCCCAATTATTTTAATACTCTTGTAAATTTAACCTCACTATCTGCAATTCCATTTGTTATTTTTGAAGGGCAACCTTTTCTCTTTCAACATCTTTCATTCATGGACTCTAAATGTTGGAGCCTTTCGTTAAATGAATTGCAACACTATTGCTTCACCTGCAACTCCCTTGTGTTTGAATTTGTCTTTCTTCACACCTTTAGGATGAGAAAGACTTCTTTCACCTCTTTCATCACTGGTTGATGTACCAGGAAATTAGCCATTACCATCGCTTCTAGGAGAACTATATTTTCTTTATGAAGTTTAGGACACCACGTGAAGTATTAAGAGATTTCAAAACTATGGATCTCCATATAGGAAATTTATATTAATGTTCCCAATAGTGAATGAGAATGAACTTACCAGTCTCTCTTTCATGATTTATAGAAAAAAATTTAGACTTGCCCTCATTTTCAGTTGGAGTTTTAGAAGTACGGTGTTTTGAAACTTAGTTTCAAAACTACCGTGTTTTTAAAGAGAACGGTTTTACGACAACCGTTCTCTTTAAAAATCACATGACAACGGCTTCTGTAAGACCGTTAACTCTAGATTTCTAAAGAGAACGGTCACTCTAAGACCGTTTTCTTGAGTTTCATCGGCCGAGCAAGTAGAACCGGTACACAAATTGATGAAGACGGCCTAAACAAAACCGTCGTGATGATTGACGGTTTTTACAAGACCGTTTTCCGATCTATCAACACCCGCAGCAAATCCAGAAAATCGAATTTTTCACCCTCTAAACCCTAATCAGCACATGTCAATCCCCAATGTACCCCGTCTCAACTATGTCCGTCAGCCAACAATTCCCAAACAACTCCTCAAACGAAACCCTAAAAAACTTCCCATGTTACACGATGGAACCCTAAAAAGTTCTTACCTTCAACGTGAGCAGCTCGCACGGAATACGGAGTCGCAAGAGCTGTGTCGTCGTCGCGCGGAGAGATCTCGGATGCGTCGGGCAATTTATTGACTTCGTCGGGCGAGAGGAAAGGAGGAGATGTGTGGCGGCAGAGTCTCGGGGATGTTAGCAATTAGAGACGACGGCTTTAACATAGCCGTAGTCATGAATGGGCCGGTTGACCGCGCCTACGGCCTTTTTAAAACTGTTCTGTTGAAAATTAAAGAATTAACGATTTTATAAAAGCCGTTGTCATGTGATTTTTAAAGAGAACGGTTATATTAAACCCGTTCTCTTTAAAAACACGGTAGTTTTGAAATTGAGTTTCAAAATACCGTATTTTTGAAACTCAAACTGAAAATGAGGGCAAGTCTAAATTTTTTTTCTGATTTATATGGTAAGTGAGGGGACACCTGAGTGTCCATTAAAGATAATTAATGACAATTAAACTTCAAAAGGCGTCGCTTGACTTCATGTGAGGACACGCTTGCAATGAGGTGACACCTGCTATGCGTTCGGGAGATGCCTGAGTGAATTAAATGAGTATTAGAAACTATTAATGAGTACTTAAGCGACACCTAACTTATGTAAGGCGATGCCTAAAGAATGAGGCGTCGCTTGGTAATGTTGGGGTGACGCCTGAGTGTATGAAATGGCCATTACGAGCCATTAACTAGGACTTACACAATGCATGACTCTGAAGTGAGGTGACGCCTGGAACATTACATCAAAGGCATATAAAAAGGGAAGCTTTATCTTCATTTCAAAAACAACACACACTCTCCATCAATAATTTCTTGAAGTTCCAAAGCCGGCGGTTTTGAGTTTTATCCTCTCTTTCAGTTCCAAAGCCAAATTTTTTTATAGCTTTTCTCTTCTCTTTGAGTATTTATAAGTCGTGATGATAGTTGAAGGCAACATTAGTTTGCTTGAGAAAATCCGTTGGTGCACGAAGAGTTGCTCAGAGTTGTTGTATCGCGGAAAGTGGTTGACGCGCGTCGTCGTACTCACCAAATTAGTTTGTTCCTAATTCAATACTAGTGCAGTGGCAAATAGGATCGATCCCATGAGGAACTAATATTATAAAGTTATTCCTGTAACAAAATTTTAAAAATGAGGGGAGGGGGGGTGTGAGTGATTTTTGGACACAAGAAACAAGAAAAACTTTCCAATTATGAGAAGTATCAATTCAAAATAATCACTTGTGACTGACGTTTATCACAAACACTAAATATCACATGTCACAAATCTTGGAGTCCACTCTGAAATTTTGCGTTACTGGTGACTTGTATCAAAAGGTTGCTATAACAACATTTGGGTCAGTTTGAGAAATTTCTTTGATTCGGTCGAACCTGATGAACGCACAAGCTTTGGTTGTGGTGCTTCAACCAAATTGACCCAACGCACAACCTTTGGGTCAATTTGAAGCACCACAATCAAGGCTCCCTCCAGCCGCAGCCGCAGCACCACAACCTCCAGCCGCTGCACCCACAGCCGCATCCACAAGCTCCAGCCGCAACACCACTCCCGGACATGGCACACACAGGTGCTAAAAGCCGCCCCACCCGCACCTCCCGACCTGCTACTCCACCGCCAGAACACTCACCTCCTCCACCAGCGCCTCCAGCTTTCCAGGAATCCATAGATTTTGGTTCCAATTCCGTGGCGGCTGACCTCCACAAGTATTACTTACACGAGCAAAAATTCGTGCAAGCTACTGCTTATGCACCCATTTACACTTTACAGAATCTGGAAATATACGATGAGGCTATTGAATTGCTTGATATTGCCGGTTTGAGCATTTTGGTTAACTGTAACTGGAACACTAGACCGCGCCTTGTGTTAGAATTCCTAGCCACTTTTAGATGCTTTCCTGCAAAAGGTACCATGCAGCATTGGAGTTTTCGGCTCGGAAATCGGGATTGGACCCTCTCTCGGGAACAGGTTTGTGCAATTTTCCGTTTTCCAGTTCACGGCACTCTCCTGGTGCTCAATGAACTGGATCGGACTGACGTTTGGAGGGAGATTTCTGCTGTGGACTGCCCCTATTACCCCACCATACCCTCGACCTGCATTCGAGTCCCGGTCTATAAGTATCTGCATCGACTCATCTCCATGAGTATCTTACGATCTCAATGAAGGAGGCACCAAAGTGCCCACTCACGACGTGGACATGCTCTGCGCTATGCACCGCCGGATCCCGCTCGACACCGCTTCACTCCTTGGCCACCGCCTCGCCGAATGGGCAGCCAAATCGAGGTCCAAGATCCTAGGAGGCGGTGCTTGTATCACTGGGATTGCCATTAGTCTTGGCCTTAACCTCTCCAGCCTTGACTCCGGCTACCACCATGTACTCGATCTTCCTTTGCTGATTGCTCAACCTGAAGACCGCTGCACTTGGCTTTATCGGACCACACCACCCAGTGGTGCGGATTGTCACGGCCCGTTTGTTTGGACTCATAAAATTAAGGTTGGTCCGGGCCATGACAAAGGAAATTGGACTAAGTGACTTAACCCATCACTTAGCCCAAAGGCTAGCCCACGTAGACTAGCCCAAAGAAGAGGAAGACCCAACCCAAGTCCCGGAAGAGCGTGGAACCTCATAGAAGACCCTGGAAGCTTCCGGAAGATGGTGGAAAGGTCTCCACCCTTGTAGATATCCTAGAATATTCTAGACTTGTATTTATGACCGTAGGATAGAATTAATCTTGGTCGTCCATCGAGGAGGCCTAAGTGTATAAATAGGGGAGGAGTCATTTGCTCCAAACCATCCTTTGCAATACAAATCATTCTCTCACAAGCTCTTTGCTCTCTAGCTTTCAAGTTCTCTTGTTGTCTTAGTACATCAAGCGACTTTCGGGGAAGGCTTTCTTAGCTAGTTTGGGTGAAAGTCCTAGCTAAGCGCCGCACGACTTAGTAGTCAACATCTAAGTCCGTGACAAGTGGTATCTAGAGCAAGGTTCGACATCTTCATGGCTTCCGACACGGAGACTCGCGGGAGGACTACCGAGAAGGAGTCCAAGAAGGCAAAACCGCCGAGGGATCATTCCGTCTCTGCGAACGAGAAGCGGTTTGCTAAATTGGAGCTTGGCATTGGGGAAGTGTCGGATCGCATTGGGATATGCGACGACCACGTCGAGACTTTGGAAGACAAGGTGGGAGCTCTCCAAAGTCAAGTAGTGTCCTTGGGGGAGGACCTACAAGCCAAGTTATTCCAACACATCAACACCGTCCTCGAAGCATGGCGGGATGAGAAGGAGGAGTACCAGGCAAGGGTGGACGCCTTGGCTACTCAAGTCCAAGAGTTGCAATCTTCCTTAGAGAAGACCAACTTAGAGGTGGTAAGGCTGCGCAGAGCTGGGAGAACTGGGGAAGTGGTCCCTTTTACACGGGATATTCCGAGGGTGCAGGACGTGCCGAAACCCAAGGAGTTCAAGGGGTCACGAAATGCGGAGGAAATCAACAACTTCCTTTGGCATATGGAGCGCTACTTCGAAGCCATCCAACTGGATGACGCTTCTAAGGTAAGTACCGCGTCCCTCTATCTAGTTGATCTTGCGGCTACCTGGTGGCGTAGAAAGTATCATGAGATGCAAAAGGGGCTTTGCACGATCAACACTTGGGGAGCATTCGTCGCGGAACTCAAGAAACAATTTTATCCGGCGAATGCTAACCATGAAGCTCGCAAGAAACTGAAGGAGTTGAAGCATGGGTCGTTGCTTCAAGACTACGTAAGGGAGTTCTCGGCCCTCATGCTCCAACTTCCCGATGTAAGTGAGGCGGAGATGTTCTTCAACTTCATGGACGGGCTTAAACCATGGGCGAGGATGGAGTTGGAGAGGAGGGATGTAAGGGACACCGCGACGGCCATGACTATCGCGGACACTTTGACGGAATACTCAAGGGGAGACTCATCTTCAAAGCCGAAAGCTAAGAAGGACAATTCCGTCAAAGGTGGGGGAGCGCAGGAGCCAAAGGGGGACAAACCTAAGTTCGGGGGAGGGAAACCGAACCAAAAAGGGACGTTCCAAGGCAAGACATCCGAAAGGAAGCCGCGGAACGATTGCTTCCTATGTGGAGGACCACATTGGGCAAAGGAATGTCCGAAGCGGAACGCGCTCAACGCTCTACTCGAGGAGAAGGAGGAAGAAGCAACGATGGGGTGCATCAAGCTTCTTGGAGCGTTGAAGGCCAAGCCAACCACTCATAAGGTTGGGGATCGGACATTGATGTATGTAGATGGGAAAGTCAGCGGGAAGACTATACCCATCATGGTGGATACGGGGGCGACGCATAACTTCATCCAACCCAACGAGGCAAAACGATTGGGGCTAAAGACGGAGAAAAGTAAGGGTTGGTTGAAGACAGTTAACAGCGAGGCGAAACCCTTAGTAGAGGTGGCAAGAGGCGTGGATGTCCAACTCGGAGAATGGCGAGGTAATGTCAACTTCTCGATTGCTCCTATGGATGACTTTAAGTGTGTCTTGGGGATAGAGTTCTTGCGCCAATTCGATGTGCTAGCTTGGCCAAAGAAGAACACCATGCTAATCATGGAGGGAGGTTCGCACATGGTGTCTACGACAACTAAGGCAAACTTAGACTCCATGTGTCTCTCGGCGATGCAAGTCGAGCATGGTCTTAAGGAGGGGCAAGAAACGTGGCTAGCATCCATCAAGGTTGACGAAGAACCCACCAAGAGGTAGAGGCGATACCATTAGAGATCGAGAAAGTGTTGGGGGAGTTCAAAGATGTTATGCCATCCGAGTTACCAAAAAGACTACCACCGAGGAGGGAAGTCGACCATCGCATAGAGTTGGAGCCGGGGGCTCAACCACCAGCGAAGGCGCCCTACCGAATGTCTCCGCCAGAGTTGGAAGAGTTGCGGAGACAACTCAAGGAGCTGTTGGATGCGGGATACATCCAACCATCAAAGGCCCCGTACGGCGCGCCGGTATTGTTCCAGAAGAAGCATGACGGGTCATTGCGACTTTGCATCGACTACCGGGCGCTAAACAAGGTAACCATCAAGAACAAGTATCCCATTCCTCTTATTGCTGACTTGTTTGATCAGCTAGGGCACGCAAGTTACTTCTCCAAGCTAGATCTTCGGTCGGGATATTATCAAGTAAGGATCGCTGATGGGGATGAGCCGAAGACTGCTTGTGTGACCCGCTATGGAGCCTACGAGTTCCTAGTTATGCCCTTTGGATTGACTAACGCCCCGGCAACCTTTTGCACCTTGATGAACAAGATCTTCCATCCGTACTTGGACCGGTTCGTGGTGGTGTACTTAGATGACATAGTCATCTATAGTAACACGCTAGAGGAGCACGTCGAACACTTAAGGACCGTCTTCCAAATACTTCGGGAGAACGAGTTGTACGTCAAAAGGGAGAAGTGTTCATTCGCAAGACAAGACGTACAATTCTTGGGGCACGTCATCAAGGGAGGAAAGCTTATGATGGACAAGTCCAAGGTGAAGTCCATCGAGGATTGGGAACCACCAAAGAAGGTTACCGAGTTGCGGTCATTCCTTGGATTGGTGAACTACTATCGAAGATTCATCCAAGGATACTCAGCTATTGCCACGCCCTTGACGGATTTGTTGAAGAAGGGCAAGGCTTGGGAGTGGACGGCGAAGTGCGAGGAGGCATTCCAAGGGTTAAAGGATGCCATCACGAGGGAACCGGTGTTGGCCTTACCGGATTGCACTAAGCCTTACGAGGTCCACACAGACGCATCCGACTTTGCCATCGGGGGAGTGCTTGTACAAGAAGGACATCCGATTGCCTTCGAGAGTCGAAAACTCAATGAGACCGAGCGCCGCTATACAGTCCAAGAGAAAGAAATGACAGCCGTAATCCATTGCTTGCGGGTTTGGAGACACTACTTGCTGGGGTCAAGGTTCGTGGTAAAGACGGACAATGTGGCGACGAGTTACTTCAACACCCAGAAGAAGCTGAGTCAAAAGCAAGCAAGATGGCAAGATTTCTTAGCGGAGTTCGACATGGTGTTCGAGTACAAGCCGGGCAAAGTGAATGTCGTCGCGGATGCACTGAGTCGCAAGGCAGAGCTTGCGGCAATTTCACAAGTCCAGGGGGGAATGTTGGACACCATCAGAAATGGACTTGAGCGTGATCCCGTCACGAAGATGTTGAGGGAGATGGCCAATGAAGGGAAGACGAAACGCTTCTGGATAGAGGATGGCCTACTTTATACAAAGGGTCGGAGGATATATGTGCCGAAGTGTGAAGGACTTAGGCGAAACATCATTCGGGAGTGCCACGACACAAAGTGGGCAGGCCATCCAGGTCAAAGAAGGACGAGAGCCCTGATCGAAGCGCAGTACTATTGGCCAAACATGCGAGACGAGATCGAGCTATATGTGAAGACTTGCCTTGTGTGCCAGCAAGACAAGTTGGAGAACCAAGCACCCGGGGGTCTTTTGGAGCCATTGCCGATACCTAGTCAACCTTGGGAAAGCGTTAGTATGGACTTCATCAGCGCCTTACCAAAATCCGAAGGATTCGGGAGCATCATGGTAGTAGTCGACAGGTTCTCAAAGTATGGGACGTTCATACCGGCTCCTCGGGATTGCACGGCAGATGAGGCAGCCCACTTGTTCTTCAAGAACGTGGTGAAATTGTGGGGGTTGCCTCGGAACATAGTAAGTGATCGTGACCCTCGCTTCACGGGGAAGTTCTGGACGGAGCTCTTTAAACTCATGGGGTCGGAGTTACACTTTTCAACGAGCTTCCATCCACAAACTGATGGGCAAACGGAGAGGGTCAATGCACTATTGGAGCTCTACTTGAGGCACTTTGTGAGTGCCAATCAAAAGGATTGGGCAAAGCTCTTGGACGTAGCGCAGTTTTCATACAACTTGCAAAGGAGCGAGTCGACGAACAAAAGTCCATTCGAGCTTGCCACTGGCCAACAACCGCTCACACCTCAGAGTTTAGTATCCAAGTACACGGGGCGGAGCCCAGCGGCATTCAAGGAGGCAAAGTCATGGCACGAACAAGCCGACATTGCGAGATCGTACTTGGACAAGGCTTCAAAGAAAATGAAGAAGTGGGCGGATAAGAAGCGGAGACATGTGGAGTTTCGCGTGGGAGATCAAGTATTCATCAAGCTCAACCTTGATCAGCGAAGAAGGCGAGGTATGCTCCACAAAGGTCTCATGAGGCGGTATGAAGGACCCTACCCCATCACACAAAAGGTCGGAAAGGCTTCTTATCGGGTAGAGTTGCCGCCAACTTTGAAGAAGATCCACCCTGTCTTCCACGTCAGTTGCCTAAAGCCATATAATGAAGACAAGGAGGATCCATCTAGAGGAGAGTCATCACGAGCACCCCCATCCATCCTCACTTCGTATGACAAGGAGGTAGACTACATCGAATCGAAGAGAGTACAAAGGCGTCCAAGTCATCCTCCGAGCACACAGTACTTGGTCTTTTGGAGAGGACTACCAGCAAGTGAGGCGAGTTGGGAACCCGTCGAGTCCCTTTGGCAGTTCAAAGATAAAATCCGGGAGTTCGAGAAAGCCTCGACGAGGACGTCGACGGATTAGGTGGGGGAGGATGTCACGGCCCGTTTGTTTGGACTCATAAAATTAAGGTTGGTCCGGGCCATGACAAAGGAAATTGGACTAAGTGACTTAACCCATCACTTAGCCCAAAGGCTAGCCCACGTAGACTAGCCCAAAGAAGAGGAAGACCCAACCCAAGTCCCGGAAGAGCGTGGAACCTCATAGAAGACCCTGGAAGCTTCCGGAAGATGGTGGAAAGGTCTCCACCCTTGTAGATATCCTAGAATATTCTAGACTTGTATTTATGACCGTAGGATAGAATTAATCTTGGCCGTCCATCGAGGAGGCCTAAGTGTATAAATAGGGGAGGAGTCATTTGCTCCAAACCATCCTTTGCAATACAAATCATTCTCTCACAAGCTCTTTGCTCTCTAGCTTTCAAGTTCTCTTGTTGTCTTAGTACATCAAGCGACTTTCGGGGAAGGCTTTCTTAGCTAGTTTGGGTGAAAGTCCTAGCTAAGCGCCGCACGACTTAGTAGTCAACATCTAAGTCCGTGACAGGATGCACTGCGGCGTCGGCGTGCCCCCCGGACTATAGTCTCATAGCCTGAGCTTGTGGAGGACGCGCCGCCTGCCACCTTCGATGCGACTTCTGAGCACCAACGCCCTTCAAGGAACCACCACCCAGACAGCCGGCTTCAGCACTCACTGAAGATTTGAAGCTGGAGCACAATCTGAAGAATGAGCGAGATACAACAACTAAGCACAAGGATTTGCTACAGCACTCTGTGGACCACAAAAGCTAAGGCAAACTGGGCAAAAGGCAAAAGCAAGATTCTGCTTCAGCAACCCGTGTTGATCATAGAGCAGAATGGGTAATGTGTCCTGAAGATACACGGAGAGACTTAGGCGAGGTGCTACGTGAGTTGCGGAAGTTCAGGGTGTGCCGCAAACGTCATTAAGTGACCTGCATATGTCGACACACACACACACACACACGCACGCACGCAGAGTGATGTTGTGCGCAGAGGAGATCAGAGTTCGTTGAGTTCGATCAATCCACAGAATTCAACTGGAGTGTGACTCGTTGAAGGATCAAACAGAGGTGTTGCAGGCTGTTGGAGAACTGATTGACTACACAATATTGAAGAACGGTCACTGATCAAGGGGGACCATCATCTGAGTTGGAAGAACTCAGACAGAGAGTCTGACGGCATGGCAAAGTGTGTTAGATAAGCTGTCAACAGAAGTTACAGTAACTCTAATATAGAGTGTGCTGAAGCATTTCGTGTACTACACATTGTAATAGGGTAGGCTAAGTCTGAGTATCAGGTCTGTAGCTATTCTTTACTAGAAGTGTGTAGGTAGCTGATAGAGCCTATTTATACGCGCTATTTAGATCTTAACACTATGCTTGTTTGCATTATTTCGTGTACAAGATTACTGGTTTCCGGTGTTTTTGTATTCCAGGACAAAACAAGGGCCTAAGTCAGATACGTGCTAATAGGCAGCGTTTGAGGAGCGCAACACACAGCCTGCGGAGCTAGCAGCGCAGATTCAGAGTGCGGTGCGCAGACCGACTGCGCTAACCAATGTGCGCAGTGCGCCATGCACAGGATATTGGTGTTTCCAAATCTTGACACCATCGGATTTGGAAGTTGCCAAGGCCGTCCTTGGGCCTCATGAGCAGTATATAAAGAGAGGAAGGCTAGGGTTTGAGAGAGCATCAAGACACACACGAGAAAGAGGCAGAACTGAAAAACACATGAGCTACTGCGAGGACCTGCGCTAGCCGACTGCGCCAGCCGAGACACTGCACCCTGCACGCACCTGCTTGTTACTGTTTTCTTGGATACTTTAGATGTTATTTACTATTTCTATGATGTTTACTACTAGCATGTCTAGCTAAACGCTTTGTATCGGTTGGGCATGATTCTATGAGTATTTCCTTTGAGACTTGTGCTTAATGCATAGTTTGTTTGCTTGTATTAATTCTGTGCACACTGTTGACAGCTAGTTGCATGAGTAGGGAAAGCCTTGAACCGCAATCTTACTCTTGCTACTTGTTTGTTATATGTTAAACTAGTTGGTAGCTTGACGGTGACAACTAGGAGTAACGCGCTAGGATAATCAGCTGCTACTGTGACAGGATTCGTAGCTGCTTAGACTAGTTTCAAGAATTAATAGCTCATGAACTTTGATCGGAACATGCGCACATGTTAGGAAGCCTTGATCGGACACTAACTTCAGTAAATCGAGCTATAGACGTTTAGAGTCAATGATAAGGAATACAATCATAGAGGATTGTCTGCACCGATACTTCTCATAGTCATAGTACTTAATCTCTACTGCCTGCGCACGTCTAGTGCAAATTCTGCGTTAACTACTGTTTACTTGTGCACCTGCGCAACCCAATCGCTCACACCCCAATTTTCGTAAGTGTAGGTTACTAGTTAGAACGAGTCTGCTTGCTCTTTGTGGGATCGACCCTGACTTAGCCGCTGTACTAAGTGGAGAAGGAAGGATTAATTTGACGCGCACAACGACGCGCGGATCAAATTTTAGCGCCGTTGCCGGGGAGCAACACAGATAAGCTTTAACTATCTTAAGTTTTCTTTTACAGTAGTTAGTTATTTCTGTTTGCTTTTATTCTCGTTGTTGTTTCTGACAGCGCGCAATCAACATCAGCCTGCGCAACCTTGAAACAGTTGCGCTGCGCAGATTCTAGTTGCGCACTGACAGACGCGACAGCTTCGTTGTCTTTTAATTTCGTTTTCTTTGAGCTTCAGAACAGGTCATGGAGGATAACAGTGTCGTTGGAGACAACTTAGGGGACAGAACCCCAGACAATGCAGGAGTAGATAACCGCGCAGTTCGGTTCAGAGAGGAAGTGCAGCGCGAAGTTGAAGCAAGGATGGCCGCTGAAGTGTATAATGCGCCACCCGCGCGATGCAGAACAGTGCGCGAGATGTCAGCCCCAATCACGGTTAACCAGCCATGGTGCATAGTGCTTCCACCAGACGGTCATTTTGAGCTAAGGAGCTTGCTCATTCATCACATGCCCAAGTTCCACGGGATGAACAACGAGAACCCAGTCAAGCATGTGCGAGAATTCCTAGTCATTTGCGAGAACATGAAGGCCGAAGGGGAGAGCGACGAAGCACTGAAGATGAAGGCGTTCCCTTTTTCATTGTGTGACACAGCCAGACATTGGCTGATGAGCTTACCAGCAGGATCTATTCACACATGGGAGCAGCTTCAGAAGAAGTTCTTGGACAAGTTCTATCCCGCAGCCAAGATCGCGCTACTCAGGAGGGAATTGGCCGCACCTAGGCAGGGCGCAGGAGAGTCACTATCGGAGTATTACGAGCGTTTTAGGGAGCTGGAGGCCAACTGCTACAATCACGGCCTGCCCCAGAATGTGCTGATAGAGAATTTCCTAAATGGACCCATGGAGCTGAGATTATTGAATGCATGCGCAGGACGCGACATTTGCAACATGTACCAAGAGGACGCGTGGCAGCTAATAGAAGACTCTGCTGGACAGGTAAGACATCAGCTAACACTTGAAAATAGTCGTGCTCGTTCGGTGCATCAGGTAGAAACAAGCGCTGAGATAAAGGAGATGAAGGCCATGCTGCAGAAGTTGATGAATGCACAGGGGGCGCAACCAGCTGCGCCAAAGGCATGCGAATTCTGCGCGTCCACTGAGCACAAAACCGATGCATGTCCCACACTTTCGAGGAATCAGGAGATGTCAATGCTCTAGGAGGATGGGATAATAGAGGGCCACAGAGGCAGAATCAGCCGCGTTTTGGACTAGCCGCAAATGGATTCAGATGGAAGGAGGACAACAATTTCCAGAGGTAGTCCACGGATCAGCGCGCACCACAGTAGACGCAACAAGCTGCGCTCTACAATCCACCGCATCGCCGCACTGACGCACCAGCGCAAAACAACCAGCAGTCGAGGCGATCCTTAGAAGACATCGTGGGCCAGCTAGCAGACACAGTGCGCAAGAATGATGAGAAGTATGACAAGAGGTTCGAGTCCATTGAAAAGCAGCTGTCACAAATCGCTACCACGGTGTATGAGCTGAAAAAGAGCGATGGTAACCTGCCTTCGCAAGTGATCCAGAATCCCAAGGGAGGAGTCAACGCAGTGACACTGAGGACTGGGCGCACGGTAGGAACAGAGCAGACCGCAAAGGCGACCGTGCAACCAGTTGCGCAAGCTCCAGACCCAGCATAGCCGGATGCGCAACCAGAAGCGCAAGCCACAAGCCAGCAGGGCGAGGCGCCAGGTATGGCGCAATCGAAAGACAAAGACATGAATCGTACTAACATACCTGCACCTTTTCCTGTACAGGCACCATTGGCTAGGAAAGAAGCGCTTGATAAGGAGCTCTACGAGTTATTCAGCAAGGTGGAATTTAACATTCCCCTTATTGAAGCAGTTCGGCAGATCCCTAGGTACGCCAAGTTTTTAAAGGAGCTATGCACAAACAAGAGGAGGAAAGGCGAGTGCGCACAGGTAATGCTAAATGCGCAGGCCTCAGCAATCGTGCAACATAAGGTACCACCTAAATGCCGGGATCCAGGTACGTTCACCATCCCCTGCACTTTAGGTAAGACCACAGTGAACAACTGCATGATTGACTTAGGCGCATCTATAAATGTGCATCCTTATTCCTTGTATGCATCATTGCACCTTGGACCACTAAAGCCTGCAGGTCTCACCATTCAGCTAGCGGATCGGTCGTGCAAGCAACCGACAGGCTTGATAGAGGACGTCCTCGTCCGAGTAGGAGAGCTGGTGTTTCCAGCAGATTTCTATGTCCTAGAAATGGAGGGTGAGTCGAGCAAAGGAAGTGCGCAGATCCTACTGGGCAGACCATTTCTGATGACAGCGCGCACAAAGATAGACGTGTGGAGGGGTACGCTCTCAATGGAGGTCGATGGCGAGGAAATTCACTTCAACATATTTAAAGGGATGCAGCACCCTCATGAGGACGCCACAGTGCACGCGTTGGACATCATAGATGACTTGGTTACAGATGCGCAATGTGCGAGCGCAGCGGAAGGACCTGAGACACTGGCACAGGCAGAGTTGGAGGCGCATGAGGATGAGCTAAGCAGTGCTGAACCAGTATCCAGACAGGTACACGATATAGTTAATGTCTGCATTACAAATAAAATCTTGCCCTCTATTGAACAGGCACCCAGGGTCGAGCTGAAGCAACTCCCGGAGCACCTTAAGTACATATTCTTGGGAAATGAGGACACTGATAGAGCCTATTTATACGCGCTATTTAGATCCTAACACTATGCTTGTTTGCATCATTTTGTGTACAAGATTACTGGTTTCCGGTGTTTTTGTATTCCAGGGCGAAACGAGGGCCTAAGTCGGATACGCGCTAACAGGCAGCGTTTAAGGAGCGCAACACACAGCCTGCGGAGCTAGCAGCGCAAACAAGATAGATTCAGACTGCGGTGCGCAGACCGATTGCGCTAACCAATGTGTGCAGTGGAAGTTGGAAGGGAGGAGTCAACGCAGTGACACTGAGGACTGGGCGCACGGTAGGAACAGAGCAGACCGCGAAGGCGCCCGCGCAACCAGTTGCGCAAGCTCCAGATCCAGCAGAGCAAGATGCGCAACCAGAAGCGCCAGCCAAAAGCCAGCAGGGCTAGGCGCCAAGTATGGCACAATCAAAAGACAAAGGCATGAATCGTACTAACATACCTGCACCTTTCCCTGTACAGGCACCATCGGCTAGGAAGGAAGCGCTTGATAAGGAGCTCTACGAGTTATTCAGTAAGGTGGAAATAAACATTCCCCTTATTGAAGCAGTTCGGCAGATCCCTAGGTACGCCAAATTCTTAAAGAAGCTGTGCACAAATAAGAGGAGGAAGGGCGAGTGCGCACAGATAATGTTAAATGCGCAGGCCTCAACAATCGTGCACATAAGGTACCACCTAAATGCTGAGACCCATGTACGTTCACCATCCCATGCACTTTAGGTAAGACCACAGTAAGCAACTGCATGATTGACTTAGGCGCATCTATAAATGTGCTTCCCTATTCCCTGTATGCGTCATTGCACCTTGGACCACTAAAGCCTGCAGGTCTCACCATTCAGCTAGCAGATCAATCGTGCAAGCAACCGACGGGCATGATCGAGGACGTCCTTGTCCGAGTAGGAGAGCTGGTGTTCCCAGCAGATTTCTATGTCCTAGAAATGGAGGGTGAGTCAAGCAAAGGTAGTGCGCAGATCCTATTGGGCAGACCATTTCTGATGACAGCGCGCACAAAGATAGACGTGTTGCGGGGTACGCTCTCAATGGAGGTTGATGGCGAGGAAATTCATTTTAACATATTCAAAAGGATGCAGCACCCTCATGAGGACGCCACAGTGCACGCGATGGACAACATAGATGACTTGGTTGCAGATGCGCAATGTGCGAGCGCAGCAGAAGGACCTGAGACACTGGCATAGGCAGAGTTGGAGGCACAGGAGGATGAACTGAGCAGTGCTGAACCAGCACCCAGATAGGTACACGATAGAGTTAATGTCTGCACTGCTAATAAAATCTTGCCCTCTATTGAACAGGCACCCAAGGTCGAGCTGAAGCAACTCCCAGAGCACCTCAAATACATATTTTTGGGAAATGAGGACACCCTGCCAGTAATCATAAAGAAAGGATTGGAAGAGGAGCAGGAGGTGCGATTACAGCAGGTGCTGCGCAAGAACCAGCGCGCTATAGGATGGACACTTGCTGACCTGCGCGGAGTGAGCCTGGACGTATGCATGCATAGGATTCTATTGGAAGATGGTGCCAAACCATTAAGGGAGCCTCAGCGCAGATTGAACCCGAATATGATGGAGGTGGTGCAGAAGGAGATCCTGAAGCTGCTTGACGCAGAAGTCGTTTACCCAATCTCGGACAGCAAATGGGTAAGTCCAGTGCACGTTGTGCCGAAGAAAGGAGGAATCACAGTAGAGGAGAATGCACAGGTGATCGCGCGTCGTTGTGCGCGTCAAATATAATCCTTCCTCTTCCACCAGTACAGCGGTTAAGTAAGGGTCGATCTCCACAGGGAGCAAGTAGTTCAGTCTTCAATCCTGTCGTCTACACTAAAAATGGGGGTTGTGTGAGATTGGGATGCGCGATGCGCAAATGAACAGTAGCTAGCGTAACGCAGGAAATTGCACTAGACGTGCGCAAGCAGTAGAGATTAGATACTATGACTATGAGAAGTATTGGGCAGACAATCCTCTATGCGTGCATTCCTTATCATCGACTCTAAACGTCTATAGTTTGTGTTTTACTCGGGTTAGTGTCCGGTAAAGGCTTCCTAACACGTGCGCATGTTCCGTTCAAAGTTCATGTGCTATTAATCCTAGAACTAGACTAAAACAGCTGCGAATCCTGTCACAGTAGCAACTGCTTACCCTAGCTCGTTACTCCTAGTCGTCACCGTAAGATTGCGGTTCAAGGCTTCCCCTACTCATGCAACTAGTTTAACATACGACAAGCAAGCAACACAAGTAAGATTGCGGTTCAAGGCTTCCCCTACTTATGCAACTAACTGTCTCAGTGTGCACAGAATTAATACAAGTAAATAAACTATGCATTAAGCTCAAGTCTCAAAGGTAATACTTCATAGATTCATGCCCGACCAACACTAAGAGTTTAGCTAGACATGCTAGTAATAAACATCATAGAATAGTAAATAAGGTCTAATATGTCTGAGAAACACAGTAGCAACAGTGCGTGCAGATTGTCTTCTCGGCTGGCGCAGTTGGCTGGCGCAAGTCCTCTCAACAAGTCCGTGTGTTTTCCAGTATTGCCGCTCTCTCTGATGTGCGTTGTCCAATGACGGCTGTGATGTCTCTCTCTTGAAACCCTAGACTTACTTTGTTTATATATTGCCCAGGAAGTTCTCCTTTGGCAACTTCCAAATCTGGTCACTGGATTTTTGCGCCTGGCGCATGGCATTCGGCTAGCGCACCGCTACCGACTCTCACCAACTTCTCTTCTGCTTGTGCTGCTATCTCCGCAGGCGGATCTCTCACTCCTAGGACGCTGCCTGTTAGCGCGTATCCGACTCAAGGACTCGTTTTGCCCTGTAATACAAAAACACTAGAAACGAGTAGTCCTGCTCATAAAATATTGCAAACAAGCATAGGGTTATGATCTAAATAATGCGTACAAATAGCCTCTATCAAACCCCCCACACTTGCCCCTTGTTCGTCCCGAACAAGCACTGAAGCGCGGATACAATTACCTCTTCTGGAGTCTACCGCACAGTCTTGCACTCTGATGCGAATGCGCAATTTGCTCAACTCGCACTGCTCTATCACCTGCGCACAACTACTTTCAACAGTTCTAATATAATAATTTCGAAATTCATTACCTCTCAGCCGGGATGAAGATTTTTGGATGGCTGGGAGTAAGCTCTTCTTAGGCTCCTGGCTGCCAGCTCCTACTCCGAAGATAGGTATATGGTGGATAACGCAGCTTCTTCCAGTGCGTGATTTGCCCGCGCACTTCCTGGGAACCTGAGCTCTCTGATGATTTCCTTATGGTCTTTGCGCATTTTGATGTTTGTGCGCATGCTGATTCTTTTGTAGCGTGTATCATCAGCTGGTATTTTTCTTTTGTGCAGCTTCATCTTTAATTTCTTATATTCCCAGAGCAGTTCCAGTCTCAGCCTTCGGATAGCAGCTATGGAACTCGCCCCGCTCTCTCTCCTTTGGTCTGCGCCGGTCAGCGCACGCGTTTACACCCGCGCCCGCCTTCCTTAGCTCGATTTCCAGAGAGAAGGTGGTCTGTTTTCCCACCTCGCCACGCATTGGGTGTTTTGCCTTTGGCATCTGCGTGACTGAGCGCGCTCTTTTGTCCCGAAGGCTGCGAGGCACCGGCCTCCACTAACGCTCTCGACCATATACCTTGCCTTCGAAGCAAAAGCGACTAACCGCCTCTCTGGAGCATTTCTGTCAACTCCACATCCCCTGCATATCCCAACTAACAGGAGCAAAAAACGAAAAAATTATACTAAAACAGTAGATAGCAGCGCACGCAATATGGATAGCGCAAAACAAGCTGGAGCGCATGCGCATCCTGCACTCTAGCGCACTGTTGCTACTATTCTCTCCAGTTTAAACTAAGGTCTACTAAAAATGCTCAAAAACGTGAAATGTAAGTGTAACGCCCCCCCCCCCCCCACACTTGAACAGAGACGTGTCCCCACGACTCAAGCGCAAGCGCACGGAGAGCGCACACATGCAGGTAATGCAAAAGAACATGAGAACAAAAACAAATAGTCACACAGCACAAACATTAGCACAGGGTCACAAAAATATGCGGCACAAATATTCAGCACATAATATCCAATAAGACGCAGCAAAAAATAAAAGACACCACCCTAAAGAAAACTAATGCGGCTGCCCCGCGGCCTTAGAAGGTCCCCGAGCTAGACGCAGCTGCTGAGCCAAGCGCCTCATCCTCAGAAGAATCAGTCACGTAGTCGTTGCTGGATGCTGGTGGCACTATGGCGAGGGGGTCAGGCTGCTCGTCCTCGGAAAGAGAATCCCAAACGGAATCGGAGTCTACGCTGGGATAGGCTATGGGGGACTCCGGAACAGAAGGCCGAGCAGGGGAAGCTACTGGTGGTGGTATCGGTGCTGGTGCAGGGGTGGGCTCTGCTGCGGTCGAGTGAAAAAGTGTTGGAATTTTTTTTTAAGTCCTACCTTATATACCCCCCTGGCTAGCGCTTCTGACCTGCGCATGAGGCGCACGGTCCCGCGCACTACTGTGTGACTCAAAAAAAAAACTACCAAGTCCTAAACTAGCCAAAAACTCAAAAAAAAAAAAAACACAAAACAAACAGAAAAATAAAATAGGCGGAAATAAAACGTGTCGGGTTACCTCCCGACAAGTGCCTGAAATTTCACAGTGTCTCAATCCGGCAGATTTGTGAACAAGCAGTTGCTGCAGCACACTCTTGTTCACAAGAATTAATCTCAGCAAGCAACAAACAATGCACAAGTTTGTTCACCCAGTTCGGCCAATCTGCCTACGTCTGGGGAGGACTATTCTCCAGTCCTCAATCCACTCAACCAAAGGTTCCAAGTACACTAGGTTACAACGCACGCAACCTATGCTACTCAACCTCTTGTTGACTACTCAGCACAATCAGAACAAGCTCTGATTTGTGCCAGCACACCCTCTGCAATATGTCAGTCTAGAATAGCTACAATCCTCTCAAAGAACTCAGCCTATTCTATCCTACACTACTCAGCAGGGTTGCTGCAGCAACAGCTGTAACACCAGCTAAAGCACTCTGTCCGCGTCGCTCCAAGGCCTCCTGCCGAGCCGATCGAACCACTCCAAGAGCGCTGCACACTCTGAGTAACTCCCCCTCACTCAGTGACCACCTGCCACTAGTGAGTTCTTCCGCACGAACCTCGACCGAGCCTTCCACCCGTCGGCTCTCCCGCGGCTGCCTTTGATCAACCAACAAGCTCCACAGCTCTAAATTGGCTTCCAGATCAAAGCACGAATCAGTCTCTGCAAGACCTGACTCTCTTCTGCAATACGCACCACAGCTCTGCGCTCAACGCTCTGCCCGTGTGTGTTGATCGAAGAACAACTTCCGTAGCACACCCAGAAAAACCTATCTCTGAATTTTGTGTCTACGCTCGTGTATCACTCAGCTTCGATCGGCCTCTTCAGCCCTCGAACCTTCTGCTTAAATACCCTCACCACTTTTAAGCAATTTCCAGGTTTAGGCCATAATCCCACAAGATCAATTATCTCCTAAAATCTAGGAGATTAGATTTGATTAATATCTTCAATGCAAATCTCCTTCTCTGACTAGCAAACCTTGCTGGAATATGCTCAACGGTATTTTAGAAATTCTTCTAAGCACTTTCACAAAGCTGCCATACCTTCAAAACGCACCCAGCACAAAACTGCTACTCGGACAGTTGAACCAGCACTTGAACCAGCACCTGCTGCAGCATCCCCTGCTGCATCTGCTGCTGGTTTACTTCTGCTGCCAGCTTGATTGTTTGAGCTGCAACAACTCCTTGTTCACCTTTGCTGTAGCTGTTTGCTGCTGCTGGAATTTCCTAAATGCATTAGGAAACAATCCCATCAATTCTAAGGAAGATCCTCCAAGATCTCTACAAGATCATATCTTCACTTCAACAAATCTTCCCTTGTTCTTGAGAGACACTCCAGAAATATTCTCCTGAATATTCAGCTCTTTCCGAAAGCCCTTCGGTCCACTGATTTATTGTTTGAATGCAATCTCCGAGAAAGCTGAATTTATGCTACAGCATTTGTGCTGCAGCATCTGCTGTAGCACAAGCTGTCTGAAGGTGTGCAATACTTCTGCTACTGAACTTCTGCTGCTCTTCATCAGCTATTTTCTTTCCATACTTGCTGTAGCAAGCTCTAGTTCACTTTGTAGGAGTTTGTCAATGATGCCACATACCATCACAGTGCCTTTGTTTAACGTCGTTGGCTCGACTGTACCTCGTTACGTGCCAAAACGTGTGTCTGCAACCTCCCCCACTCTTGCTCCTGAGTGTTCCTGCGCCAGCGTGTGTGTCGCGATCTCATTGGTCCTGCGCAAAGGGTAAAATGGAAGGTCAGTATGTGCTAAATTATGCGTAACGAAGGTAGATGCAGAGGGAGAAGAAATGTGAGCTATGATCTTTGGTTCTCCCTCTGGTGCATCTGGTGGTGCCTCTGGCGCGTCAGCTGGCGCATCGATTATCTCTGGTTCTGCCAGCTCAATGTCGCGCGCTGTGTTATCCCAAGGTTCTCCTAAGTACCGTTTGACTCTCTGCCCATTAACCTGAAAACGATGCCGGTGCCCGTCTTCTAACTCGATTGTTCCGTAGGGGAAAACCTTGGTGACGGTGTATGGTCCCGTCCACTTGCTGCGCAACTTTCCAGGCATGAGCTTCAGGCGTGATGAAAATAACAATTCCTGGTCTCCTGGTTCAAATGTGCGCCGGAGGATATGCTTGTCATGATACGCTTTGGTGCGCGCCTTGTAATCGCGCAGTCCCTCATAGGCGTCCAGGCGCAGCTCTTCTAGTTCGCTCAGCTCAAATGCGCGTTCTTTTCCTGCCTCATCCAAGTTCAGGTTGCAAATACGCAAGGCCCAATATGCCTTGTGCTCGAGCTCTACTGGCAGGTGGCATGCCTTCCCATAGACCAGCCGAAATGGTGAAGTCCCAATGGGCGTCTTATGCGCAGTGCGGTATGCCCATAGCGCATCATCCAGGCGCTGGCTCCAATCTTTGCGCGATGGCCTCACAGTCTTTTCCAAGATGCGCTTGATTTCTCTGTTAGACACTTCGGCCTGCCCATTCGTTTGTGGATGGTAAGCGGTGGACGTTTTGTGGCGCACCCCATAGTGCTTGAAAACTTGTGCCACAATCCTGTTGCAGAAGTGCGTCCCCTGGTCGCTGATGACTGCCTTAGGTACACCATACCTGCAAAATATGTTAGTACGGAGAAAGTCAGCGACAGTCTTACCATCATCCTTGCGCGTGGCCTTAGCTTCGACCCATTTGGATACGTAATCCACGTCCACCAGTATGTACTCGTAGCCGGCAGATGGGGGAAATGGACCCATGAAGTCGATTCCCCAAACATCGAACACTTCATCCACCAGAATCGGGGTCTGCGGCATCTCGTTGCGCGCGGATATTCCTCCTGTGCGCTGGCACTTGTCGCAATTTCTGCAATGGTCATATGCGTCTCTGAATAGGTGCGGCCAGTAGAATCCGCAGTCCAAGATTTTCCTGCTCGTGCGCTTGGGACCAAAGTGCCCTCCACAAGCGTGCGCATGACAAAACATCAAGACAGAGTTAATCTCATGGTCAGGAACTGATAGAGCCTAGTTATACACATTATTTAGGTCATAACCCTATGCTTGTTTGCAATATTTCATGAGCAAGATTACTCGTTTCCAATGTTTTTTGTATATCAGGTCAGAACGAGTCCTTGAGTCGGATACGCGCTAACAGGCAGCGTTCTAGGAGTGAAAGATCAGCCTGCGGAGCTAGCGGCGCAAACAGAAGAAGAAATGGCGAAAGACAGCAGAGGTGCGCTACCCGATTGCGCCAATCAATGCTGTGCGCTAGGCGCAAAGTCCCAGTGACCAGATTTGGAAGTTGCCAAAAGATGAACTTCCTGGGGCACTATTTAAACAAAGAAAGTCTAGGGTTTCAAGAGAGCGGAACATCATCACTCAGTGGCACTCCAGAGGCACTGCGCGGCAGAACTGGAAAACACACGGACCTGTCAAGGAGAGTTGCGCCAGCCGACTGCGCCAGCCAAGAGAAGACACTGCACGCACTATTTGCTACCGTTTTCTCTGATACAGTAGTTGTTATTTACTATTTTATGATGTTTACCACTAGCATGTCTAGCTAAACACTTAGTGTTGGTCGGGCATGAACCTATGATGTATTACCTTTGAGACTTGAGCTTAATGCATAGTTTATTTACTTGTATTAATTCTGTGCGTACTGAGACAGTTAGTTGCATGAGTAGGGGAAGCCTTGAACCGCAATCTTACTTGTGTTGCTTGCTTGTCACCTGTTAAACTAGTTGCATGCGTAGGGGAAGCCTTGAACCGCAAACTTACCGTGACAATTAGGAGTAACGAGTTAGGGTAGGCAGTTGCTACTGTGACAGGATTCGCAGCTGTTTAGTCTAGTTCTAGGATTAATAGCACATGAACTTTGAACGGAACATGCGCGTGTGTTAGGAAGCCTTTACCGGACACTAACCCAAGTAAAACACAAGCTATAGATGTTTGGAGTCGATGATAAGGAATGCATTCATAGAGGATTGTCTGCCCAATACTTCTCATAAACATAGTATCTCATCTCTACTGCTTGCTCACGTCTAGTGTAATTCCCCGCGTTACGATATTCGCTGTTACTCGCGCATCGCGCAAAACCCCCAATCACTCACGCAACCCCCGTTTTCTTAAGTGTAGGTTACTGGCTAAAACTCACTGCTTGCTCCCTGTGGAGATCGACCCTTACTTAACCGCTGTACTAGTGGGAGAGGAAGGATTATATTTGACGCGCACGACGACGCGCGATCAAATTTTGGCGCCGTTGCCGGGGATCAACACAGCTAAGTTTTAGCTAGCTTACATTTCTCATTTTAGTAACTAGTTATTTCATTTTGTTTTGTTTTCTCGTTGTTGTTTCTGACAGCGCACAATCACATCAGCCTGCGCAACCTTGAAACAGTTGCGCTGCGCAGATTCTAGTTGCGCACTGACAGACGCAACAACTTCGTTGCCATTTAATTTCGTTTCTTGAGTTTGGATCAGGACATGGAGGATAACAGTGTGGTTGGAGATAACCTGGGAGACAGAACCCCAGAGGAAGCAAGGGCACATAACCGCGCAGCCCTATTCAGAGAGGAAGTGCAGCGTGAGGTCGACGCACGGATGGCCGCTGAACCATACATTGCGCCACCCGTTCGTCCAGTCGCGAGGCGCAGGACAGTGCGCGAAATGTCAGCCCCACTCACTGTTAACCAGCCATGGTGCATAGTGCTTCCGCCCAACGGACAGTTTGAACTGAGGAGCTCACTCATCCATCACATGCCCAAGTTTCACGGAATGAACAACGAAAATCCAGTCAAGCATGTGCGGGAGTTCCTAATCATTTGCGAGAACATGAAGACCTTGGGGGAGAACGAAGAAGCGCTGAAGATGAAGGCGTTCCCATTTTCATTGAGCGATGCAGCCAAACACTGGCTGATGAGCCTACCCGCAGGATCAATCCACACATGGGAGCAGCTGCAGAAGAAATTCTTAGACAAATTTTATCCAGCAGCGAAGATTGTGCTGCTCAGAAGGGAATTGGCCGCGCCAAGGCAAGGCGCAGGGGAGTCTCTGTCAGAATACTACGAGCGTTTCAGGGAGCTAGAAGCCAACTGCTACAATCACGGGCTTCCCCAGAATGTGCTGATAGAGAACTTTCTGAATGGACTGCTGCCCATGGAGCTGCGACTACTGAATGCATGCGCAGGAGGGGACATTTGCAACATGTACCCGGAGGATGCATGGCAGCTGATAGAAAATTCTGCTGGGCAGGTAAGACATCAATTGACACTTGAAAGTAGTCGTAATCGTTCTGTGCATCAGGTAGAGGCAAGCGCTGAGATCCAAGAAATGAAGGCCATGCTACAGAAGCTGATGAGTGCGCAGAGCGCACAACCAGTTGCGCCAAAGGTATGTGAATTCTGCAGGTCCACTGAGCACAAGACAGACGAATGCCCAACACTTTTTGAAGAAACTGGAGATGTAAATGCCCTTGGAGGGTGGGACAACAGAGGACCGCAGAGGCAGAATCAGCCGCGCTTTGGGCTTGCTGCAAATGGATTCAGATGGAGAGAAGAGAACAATTTCCAAAGGCAGCCCACTGATCAGCGCGCGCCACAGCAGACGCAACAAGCTGCACCCTACAATCCACCGCATCGTCGCACAGACGCACCAGCGCAGAACAATCAGCAACCAAAGCGATCCTTGGAAGATATCATGGGGCAGCTAGCAGACACAGTGCGCAAGAATGACGAAAAGTATGACAAGAGGTTCGAATCCATAGAAAAGCATCTATCACAAATTGCAACCACGGTGTATGAGCTGAAAAAGAGCGATGGCAACCTGCCTTCGCAAGTGATTCAGAACCCTAAGGGAGGAGTTAATGCAGTAACACTGAGGACTGGGCGCACAGTGGGAACAGAGCAGACCGCGCAGGTGCCCGCGCAACCAGTTGCGCAAGTTCCAGATCCAGCAGCTCAGAGTGCGCAACCAGAGCCAGAGGCGCAATCAGAAGCGCCAACCACGAACCAGCAGGGCAAAGCGCCAGGTAAGTCTCACTCGACAAACAAGGACAAAAATTGTACTAACATACCTGCTCCTTTCCCTGTGCAGGCACCTCTGGCGAGAAAAGAAGCACTGGACAAGGAACTATATGAGCTGTTCAGCAAGGTGGAAATCAACATACCTCTCATAGAAGCTATTCGACAGATTCCCAGGTATGCGAAGTTTTTAAAAGAGCTGTGCACAAATAAAAGGAGGACAGGCGAATGCGCACAGGTAATGCTAAATGCGCAGGCCTCAGCAATCGTGCAACAAAAGGTACCACCTAAGTGCCGAGATCCAGGTACATTCACTATCCCTTGCACCTTAGGTAAAACCACGGTAAGCAATTGCATGATCGATTTAGGCGCATCAATCAATTTATTACCATATTCTCTCTATGCGACTTTGCGCCTTGGACCACTAAAACCTGCAGGTCTCACAATTCAGCTAGCAGATAGATCGTGCAAACAACCTGCAGGCATGATAGAAGATGTCCTAGTTCGAGTGGGAGAGCTGGTGTTCCCATCAGACTTTTATGTGCTCGAAATGGAGGGTGAATCAAGCGCCAGCGGTGCGTAGATCCTCCTAGGCAGACCGTTTCTGATGACTGCGCACACGAAGATAGACGTGTGGAGGGGCACGCTCTCCATGGAGGTAGATGGCGAAGAAATCCATTTCAACATCTTCGAAGGGATGCAGCACCCACATGAGGACGCTACTGTGCACGCAATGGACAGCTTTGACGATTTAGTCACAGAAGCGCAGTGTGCGAGCGCAACCATAGGACCAGAGCTACTGACACAGGCAGAGCTGGAGGAGCAAGAGGAGGAGCTAAGCAGTGCTGAACCAACACCCACACAGGTACTTGATATAGTTCATATTTGCACCGCTAACAAAATCTTGCCCTCTATTGAACAGGCACCCAAGATCGAACTGAAGCAACTCCCGGAGCACCTCAAGTACATTTTCTTGGGAGATGAGGACACCCTGCCAGTGATCATCAAGAAGGGATTGGAAAAAGAGCAGGAGGCGCGCTTACAACAGGTGCTGCGCAGGAACCAGCGCGCTATTGGATGGACTCTTGCTGATCTGCGCGGAGTGAGCCCAGACGTGTGCATGCACCAAATTCTATTGGAAGATGGTGCCAAACCATCCAGGGAGGCTCAGCGCAAGTTAAACCCAAATATGATGGAGGTAGTGCAAAAGGAAGTCTTGAAGTTGCTTGACGCAGGGGTCATATACCCAATCTCAGACAGCAAATGGGTCAGCCCGGTGCACGTTGTGCCAAAGAAAGGAGGAATCACGGTGGAGGAGAATGCGCAGGGCGAGCTAGTTCCCAAGCGCATACAAACTGGCTGGCACATGTGCATCGACTACAGGAAGCTGAACGCTGTAACGCGCAAGGACCACTTCCCGCTACCCTTCATGGACCAGATGCTGGATCGCTTGGCAGGTAAGCCTTACTTTTGTTTTTTGGAAGGATATTCAGGTTACAATCAGATACCCATAGCTGCGGAGGATCAAGAGAAGACCACGTTCACATGCCCCTTCGGAACATTTGCGTTTCGGCGTATGTCTTTTGGGCTGTGCAACGCGCCAGGTACGTTCCAACGCCTCGTCATGAGCGTTTTCTCTGATATGATTGGTATATGCATAGAAGTGTTCATGGATGATTTCACTGTATATGGGAGTACCTTTGATGCATGCTTAGCACATCTAGATAAAGTCTTAGCGCGCTGTATCTCTAAGAACTTAGTGCTAAATTACGAAAAATGTCATTTCATGGTAACGCACGGAGTGGTACTAGGTCATATCATTTCAGAGGAGGGTATTAAGGTAGACAAAGCTAAGATAGATATTATTTCTAATCTGCCTTATGCCACCAACGTGCGCGACGTGAAATCGTTCTTAGGGCATGCTGGGTTTTACAGGCGTTTTATTAAGGATTTCTCTAAAATTTGCATACCCCTGTCTAACCTGTTGCAAAAAGACGTGTGCTTCGATTTTACTGATGAGTGCAGGGCGGCGTTCGATAAGCTGAAAGAAGCGCTGACCAGTGCGCCAGTGATGCGCGCACCTGACTGGAACCTGCCATTCGAGCTGATGTGTGACGCAAGTGACTACGCAGTAGGAGCAGTCTTGGGGCAGCGCGAGGACAAGAAGCCGCATGCCATCTACTATGCATCGCGCACACTGGACTCCGCGCAGAAGAACTACACCACCACGGAGAAGGAGCTTCTGGCAATTGTATTTGCGCTGGAGAAGTTCCGAGCATATGTTCTAGGCGCCAGAGTCATCATCTACACGGACCACGCAGCTATCCGCTACCTCATGTCCAAAAAAGAGACCAAGCCGCGCCTGATGCGCTGGGTACTTCTGCTTCAGGAATTCGATTTCGAGATCAAAGATAAGAAGGGCACGGAAAATACCGTCGCTGATCACCTGAGCAGGATCGTAAAGGATGAGGAGCCAGGGCAGATCAAGGAGACATTCCCTGACGAGCATCTGATGGCGCTAACAGGTAAGGTACCATGGTATGCACATATCGCAAATTACCTGGTCACAGGTGCGTTCCCTCCTCATTTCAATAAAACTCAGTGCATGCGATTGAAACATGAGTCCAAGCATTACCTTTGGGATGATCCTTACATGCTTAGAATAGGTCCAGATCGGATATTAAGACGTTGCGTGCCTGACCATGAGATTAACTCTGTGTTGAAGTTTTGTCATGCGCACGCCTGTGGAGGACATTTCGGTCCCAAGCGCACGAGCAGGAAGATCTTGGACTGCGGATTCTACTGGCCGCACCTATTCAGAGATGCCTATGACCACTGCAGGAAGTGTGACAGGTGCCAGCGCACTGGAGGGATCTCCGCGCGCAACGAGATGCCGCAGACCCCGATTTTGGTGGATGAAGTGTTCGATGTTTGGGGAATCGACTTCATGGGTCCATTTCCCCCATCTGCCGGCTACGAGTACATACTGGTGGCCGTGGATTACGTATCCAAATGGGTCGAAGCTAAGGCCACGCGCAAGGATGATGGTAAGACTGTCGCTGATTTTCTCAGAACTAACATATTTTGCAGGTACGGAGTGCCTAAGGCAGTTATCAGCGACCAAGGGACGCACTTCTGCAACAGGGTTGTGGCGCAAGTTTTCAAGCACTATGGGGTGCGCCACAAGACGTCCACCGCTTACCATCCGCAGACAAATGGACAGGCCGAAGTTTCTAACAGAGAGATCAAGCGCATCTTGGAAAAGACTGTGAGGCCGTCGCGCAAGGATTGGAGCCAGCGCCTGGATGATGCGCTATGGGCATACCGCACTGCACACAAGACGCCCATTGGAACCTCACCATTCCGGCTAGTCTATGGGAAGGCATGCCACCTGCCAGTACAGCTCGAGCACAAGGCATATTGGGCCTTACGTATTTGCAACTTGAACTTGGAGGAGGCAGGAAAAGAACGCGCATTTGAGCTGAGCGAACTAGAAGAACTGCGCCTGGACGCCTATGAGGGACTGCGCGATTACAAAGCGCGCACCAAAGCATTTCACGACAAGCATATCCTCCGGCGCACGTTTGAACCAGGAGATCAGGTATTATTGTTTTCATCCCGCCTGAAGCTCATGCCTGGGAAGTTGCGCAGCAAGTGGACGGGACCATACACCGTCACCAAGGTTTTCCCCTACGGCACAATTGAATTAGAAGACGGGCACCAGCATCGTTTTCAGGTTAACGGGCAGAGAGTCAAACGGTACTTGGGCGAACCTTGGGATGGCGCAGCACGCAACATTGACTTGGACGAGCCAGAGATAGTGGACGCGCAAGCTGCTGCGCCAGACGCACCACCAGATGCTTCAGAGGGAGAACTAGCACCCATCGCCTATATCTCCTCTTCCTCTGCATCTACCCTCATTACGAATAATGTATCACATGCTGACCTTCCCTTGTATCCTTTGCGCAGGACCAATGAGATCGTAACACAAGCACTGGCGCAAGGACACTCAGGAGCAAGAGTGGGGGAGGCTGCAGACGCACTTCTTGGCACATAACGAGGTACCGTCGAGCCAACGACGTTAAACAAAGGCACTTGTCGGGAGGTAACCCGATACATTTTATTTTGGCACATTTTATTCTGCTTGTTTTGTTTTTTTTGAGTGTTTTTAGCTAGTCTAGGGTTTGGTAGTTTTTTTAGTCACACAAGTGCGCAGGACCGTGCGCCTATCAATGCGCAGGTCAGTTGCGCTAGCCAGAGGGGGGTATATAAGGCCAGACTTAGAAAAATTCCCTGCACTTTTCACTCGACCGTTGCACACGAGCTCCCGCCTTCAGACCTCTGCCGTCAATCAGCGCCCAACCCACCGTCCGTCTAGAGGGATTCAAGGACAACACGACCGCCCAGCACCCAGGTAACCCCCCGATTCCGCTTTGAGCCGCTTCTGTTAGGGTTTGCGCGGAGGAGACAGTTTTTAGGGTTTTGAAATCGCACCAAGCTAGAGTGCGCGGCTTGGAGTGCTGTTTTGTGCGTTGAGTAGGCGACCAGTAGGCGCTCGTTCGGTGCGAGTTTCAGAGGATTGTGGGCTGTTTCGATTTTTAGGGTTTTGGGGAGCATTGACCGCGATTGACCGGAGCCCAGCGCAAGATGAGACCCGCCACAGACCAGGAGATCCCAGCGGCTTTCGCTAACAAGTATGCAGCGTTCATCAGCCTGGACATGTACGGGACACCGTACATCTGCCGAGATTTCCTGCGCGAGGTAGGATTAGAGGCCCTCGTGGCGCAGAGGCTAGCGGTTGCCGGCTGGGAGGCGCTAATGGACCTCCGCAGCGCATCAGACCAGGAAGATACGTGTGAGTTCCTGGCGTCTCTGGAGGCAGGGGACAGGGAGATCAGATATAGACACAGGGGTGTCTGGTTCATAGCCTCGGAAAGGAGGCTGAGGCGCGCATTCGGGTGCGCCAAGGTGCGTGAGGAGGAGTTAGACACGCACAATAACCAGGAGGCTTGGCGGGACATGGCAACAGGGCCAGCATTCGCCGCGGGGCGCAGCAGGGGCCGAGAGCTGCGCAACCCATGGCTGTTCTACTTATGGCGCATCGTGGCCTACACAGTCATTGGCCGTTTCAACGGCGCACCAAAGATCAGCCTCCTGGATATGGAGATTTTGAAGGGGCTTTATTATGGGCAGAAGGTGCTGTTCATCCTGAACATGGTGCATCATTGGAGCCGAGTCAGCATGAGGGGGCCGCTGACGTGTGGAGGCCTTATCACGCACTTGCTGCGGGCCTTACATGGAGAGCCCGAGGTGCCAGAACACACCTTGGTGCAGGCTATACCTCTGGACCGCGCCTACATGCTGCAAATCAGGGCGGTAGCTGTTCGGGACGATGGCACACTAGAGTGGTGCTACCGTCTGCAGCCAGCCAGACCACCGCGGGCCAGAGCAGAGAGCAGTGCGCAAGGCGCAGCAGCAGCCGCAGCATCAGCTGCAGCAGATGAAGAGATGGAGGAGGCCCTAGAACCAGAGGTGCCTCTAGTCAGGCGCCCAAGGACCCGGGCGCAGACTGGAGCGCACCAGAGGGCCCGTGCACCACAGGGGGAGCCAGTGACCATTTCCATCGAGGATTCTCCCCCTCGTGCACGTGCCAAGCGCCCAAGGACTGAGACTGAGGAGGCGCCCGAGGAAGCCACTGCCGAGCAGCGCATGTTGTTCAACGTCATGCGCGTGCTCGAATACTTAGCGCCAGAGGGGGCGGATTTAAGTATGAGTCCACCATCCGGGTGGAAATTTGGAGACGCGATTCCCCCTCTCCTCAGCCTCCACCATCCTCCTCCTACCAGAACCCCAGCCCAGCCAGCCAGCCCTCCTGCTCAGCCCTCAGCAGCACCCTCTCCAGCACCAGCCCCAGCACCCCCAGCAGAGTCAGCACCTGCATCAGCCCCAGCGCCAGCAGCAGAACCCACCCCTGTACCCGAACCAGTACAACCACCAGCAGTTTCCCCTGCCCAGCCTTCTGTTCCGGAGTCCCCCATTAACTTTCCCAGCGTAGACTCCGATTCCATATGGGAGTCACTTTCCGAGGATGACCTCGCAGCACAGCCTCCTCCCCTCACCATAGTACCACCAGCCTCCAGCACCGACTCCTTAACAGATTCTTCAGAGGAGGAGGCGCATGATTCAGAGGCTGATTCTAGCTCGGAGGACTTCTAAGGCCTTGGGCAGGCGCAGTGATTTTCTTTAGGGTGGTGTCTTTTATTTTGCTGCGTCTAGTTGACTATTATGTGTGCTGAATATTTGTGCCCTACATTCTGTGACTCCCTTGCTATATTTTGTGTGACTATTTGTGTTCCCTTTTCTGTTCTTTATTTTCGTTACATTGCATGCATGTGCGCAACCTCCGTGCGCTTGAGCTTGAGTCGTGGGGACACGTCTCTGTTCAAGTGTGGGGGGGGGGGAGGGGGGGGGGGGGGCGTTACTCTTACATTTCATGTTTTGAGCATTTTTAGTATAGCTTAGTTTAAGTTGAAGAGAATTAGTAGCAGTAGTGCGCTAAGGTGCAGGATGCGCATGCGCTCCAGCTTGTTTTGCGCTATCCGTATTGCGTGCGCCGTTCTCTACTGTTTTAGCATAATTTTTTCGTTTTTTCTGCTCCTGTTAGTTGGGATATACAGGGGATGTGGAGTTGATAGAAATGCTCCAGAGAGGCGGTTAGTCGCTTGTGCTTCGAAGGCAAGGTATATGGTCGAGTGCGCTAGTGGAGGCCGGTGCTTCGCAACCTTCGGAACAAAAGAGCGCGCTCAGTCACGCAGATGCCAAAGGCGAAATACCCAAAGCGTGGCGAGGTGGGAAAACAGACCACCTTCCCTCTGGAAGCCGAGCTAAGGAAAGCGGGCGCGGTTGCAAACGCGTGCGCCGACCGGCGCAGACGGACCAAGGAGGGAGAGCGGAACGAGTTCCATAGCTGCTATCCGAAGGCTGAGATTGGAACTGTTCTGGGAATGAAACAAATTGGAAAGGAAGCTGTACAAAAGAAAAATACCAGCAGAAGCGGATGATTTGCGTTACAAAGAATCAGCATGCGCACTACTTAGTACCTGCGTGCGCAAGACCAAAAGGATTTCATCAAAGGCTCAGATTCCCAGGAAGTGTGCGAACGAATCACGCACTGGAAGAAGCTCGCGCAAGAAACCATATACCTATCTTCGGAGCGGGAGCTGACAACCAGGAGCCTAAGAAGAGCTATCTCCCAGTCATCCAAAGATTTTCATCCCGGCCGAGAGGTAATGAAATTTCGGGATTATTATACTAGAACTATTGAGTGCAGTTGTGCGCAGGTGATAGAGCAGCACAAGTTGAGCAACTGTGCATTTTGCGCTAGAATGCAAGGCTGTGCGCTAGTCTCCAGAAAAGGTAATTGTATCCGCGTTTCAGTACTTGTTCGGGACGAACAAGGGGCAAGTGTGGGGGGTTTGATAGAGCCTAGTTATACACATTATTTAGGTCATAACCCTATGCTTGTTTGCAATATTTCATGAGCAAGATTACTCGTTTCCAATGTTTTTTGTATATCAGGTCAGAACGAGTCCTTGAGTCGGATACGCGCTAACAGGCAGCGTTCTAGGAGTGAAAGATCAGCCTGCGGAGCTAGCGGCGCAAACAGAAGAAGAAATGGCGAAAGACAGCAGAGGTGCGCTACCCGATTGCGCCAATCAATGCTGTGCGCTAGGCGCAAAGTCCCAGTGACCAGATTTGGAAGTTGCCAAAAGATGAACTTCCTGGGGCACTATTTAAACAAAGAAAGTCTAGGGTTTCAAGAGAGCGGAACATCATCACTCAGTGGCACTCCAGAGGCACTGCGCGGCAGAACTGGAAAACACACGGACCTGTCAAGGAGAGTTGCGCCAGCCGACTGCGCCAGCCAAGAGAAGACACTGCACGCACTATTTGCTACCGTTTTCTCTGATACAGTAGTTGTTATTTACTATTTTATGATGTTTACCACTAGCATGTCTAGCTAAACACTTAGTGTTGGTTGGGCATGAACCTATGATGTATTACCTTTGAGACTTGAGCTTAATGCATAGTTTATTTACTTGTATTAATTCTGTGCGTACTGAGACAGTTAGTTGCATGAGTAGGGGAAGCCTTGAACCGCAATCTTACTTGTGTTGCTTGCTTGTCACCTGTTAAACTAGTTGCATGCGTAGGGGAAGCCTTGAACCGCAAACTTACCGTGACAATTAGGAGTAACGAGTTAGGGTAGGCAGTTGCTACTGTGACAGGATTCGCAGCTGTTTAGTCTAGTTCTAGGATTAATAGCACATGAACTTTGAACGGAACATGCGCGTGTGTTAGGAAGCCTTTACCGGACACTAACCCAAGTAAAACACAAGCTATAGATGTTTGGAGTCGATGATAAGGAATGCATTCATAGAGGATTGTCTGCCCAATACTTCTCATAAACATAGTATCTCATCTCTACTGCTTGCTCACGTCTAGTGCAATTCCCCGCGTTACGATATTCGCTGTTACTCGCGCATCGTGCAAAACCCCCAATCACTCACGCAACCCCCGTTTTCTTAAGTGTAGGTTACTGGCTAAAACTCACTGCTTGCTCCCTGTGGAGATCGACCCTTACTTAACCGCTGTACTAGTGGGAGAGGAAGGATTATATTTGACGCGCACGACGACGCGCGATCAGGGACGCAACGCCTTAATATCTGATCTGGACCTATTCTAAGCATGTAAGGATCATCCCAAAGGTAATGCTTGGACTCATGTTTCAATCGCATGCACTGAGTTTTATTGAAATGCGGAGGAAACGCACCTGTGACCAGGTAATTTGCGATATGCGCATACCATGGTACCTTACCTGTCAGCGCCATCAGGTGCTCGTCAGGGAATGTCTCCTTGATCTGACATGGCTCCTCCTCCTTGACGATCCTGCTCAGGTGATCAGCGACTGTATTTTCCGTGCCCTTCTTATCTTTAATCTCCAAGTCGAATTCCTGAAGCAGGAGCACCCAGCGCATCAGGCGCGGCTTGGTCTCCTTCTTGGACATAAGGTAGCGGATAGCTGCGTGGTCAGTGTAGATGATGACTCTTGCGCCTAGGACATAAGCTCGGAACTTCTCCAGCGCAAATACAATTGCCAGAAACTCCTTTTCCGTGGTGGTGTAGTTCCTCTGCGTAGAGTCCAGCGTGCGCGATGCATAGTAAATGGCGTGCGGCTTCTTGTCCACGCGCTGCCCCAAGACTGCACCCACTGCGTAATCGCTTGCGTCACACATCAGCTCAAATGGCAGGCTCCAGTCTGGTGCGCGCATCACTGGCGCACTGGTCAGCGCTTCCTTCAGCTTATCGAACGCCGCCCTGCACTCATCAGTAAAATCGAAACACACATCTTTTTGCAACAGGTTAGACAGGGGTATACAAATTTTAGAGAAATCCTTAATAAAACGCCTGTAAAACCCAGCATGCCCTAAGAATGATTTCACGTCGCGCACGTTGGTGGCATAAGGCAGATTAGAAATGAGATCTATTTTAGCCTTGTCTACCTTAATACCCTCCTCTGAAATGATATGTCCTAGTACTACTCCGTGCGTGACCATGAAATGACATTTTTCGTAATTGAGCACTAAATTCTTAGAGATGCAGCGCGCTAAAACTTTATCTAGATGAGTTAAACATGCATCAAAGGTACTCCCATATACAGTGAAATCATCCATGAACACTTCTATGCATATACCAATCATATCAGAAAAAATGCTCATGACTAAGCGTTGGAATGTACCTGGCGCGTTGCACAGCCCAAAAGACATGCGCCGAAACGCAAACGTACCGAACGGGCATGTGAATGTGGTCTTCTCTTGATCCTCCGCAGCTATGGGTATCTGGTTGTACCCTGAATATCCATCCAGAAAACAAAAATAAGGCTTACCTGCTAAGCGATCCAGCATCTGGTCCATAAAGGGTAACGGGAAGTGGTCCTTGCGCGTGACAGCGTTCAGCTTCCTGTAGTCGATGCACATGCGCCAGCCAGTTTGAATGCGCTTGGGAACTAGTTCGCCTTGCGCATTCTCTTCCACTGTGATTCGTCCTTTCTTTGGCACAACATGCACCGGGCTGACCCATTTGCTGTCCGAAATTGGGTAGATGACCCCTGCGCTAAGCAATTTCAGGACTTCCTTTTGCACTACCTCCATCATGTTTGGATTCAACCTGCGCTGAGCCTCCCTGGATGGTTTGGCACCATCTTCCAACAGAATTCTGTGCATGCACACGTCTGGGCTCACTCCGCGCAGATCAGCAAGAGTCCATCCTATAGCGCGCTGGTTCCTGCGCAGTACCTGTTGTAAGCGCGCCTCCTGCTCTTCTTCTAATCCCTTCTTGATGATCACTGGCAGGGTGTCCTCATCGCCCAAGAAAATTTACTTGAGGTGCTCTGGGAGTTGCTTCAGTTCGATCTTGGGTGCCTGTTCAATAGAGGGCAAGATTTTGTTAGCGGTGCAAATATGAACTATATCAAGTACCTGTGTGGGTGCTGGTTCAGCACTGCTTAGCTCCTCCTCTTGCTCCTCCAGCTCTGCCTGTGTCAGTAGCTCTGGTCCTATGGTTGCGCTCGTACACTGCGCTTCTGTGACTAAATCGTCAATGCTGTCCATCGCGTGCACGGTAGCGTCCTCATGTGGGTGCTGCATCCCCTTGAATATGTTGAAATGGATTTCTTCGCCATCTACCTCCATGGAGAGCGTGCCCCTCCATACGTCTATCTTCGTGCGCGCGGTCATCAGAAATGGTCTGCCTAGGAGGATTTGCGCACTGCTGGCGCTTGATTCACCCTCCATTTCGAGCACATAAAAATCTGCTGGGAAGACCAGCTCTCCTACGCGAACTAGGACATCTTCTATCATGCCTGCAGGTTGTTTGCACGATCTGTCTGCTAGCTGAATGGTGAGACCTGCAGGCTTAAGTGGTCCAAGGCGCAATGTCGTATATAGAGAATAAGGTAGCAAATTGATGGATGCGCCTAAATCGATCATGCAATTACTCACTGTGGTCTTACCTAGCGTGCATGGGATAGTATATGTACCTGGATCTCGGCACTTGGGTGGTACCTTTTGTTGCACGATCGCTGAGGCCTGCGCATTTAGCATTACCTGTGCGCATTCACCTTTCCTTCGCTTGTTTGTGCACAGCTCTTTTAAAAACTTCGCATACCTGGGGATCTGTCGAATAGCTTCTATGAGAGGTATGTTGATTTCTACCTTGCTGAATAGCTCATATAATTCCTTGTCCAGCGCTTCTTTTCTCGCCAGTGGTGCCTGCACAGGGAACGGAGCAGGTATGTTAGTACAATTTTTGTCCTTATTTTTCGAGTGAGACATACCTTGCGCTTTGCCCTGCTGGTCTGTGGCTGGCGCTTCCGGTTGCGCATCTTGCTCTGGTTGCGCATTCTGATCTGCTGGATCCAGGATTTGTGCAACTGGTTGCGCGGGCGCCTGTGCGGTCTGCTCTGTTCCTACTGTGCGCCCAGTCCTCAGTGTCACTGCATTGACTCCTCCTTTAGGGTTCTGAATCACTTGCGAAGGCAGGTTGCCATCGCTCTTTTTCAGCTCATACACCGTGGTTGCTATTTGTGATAGCTGCTTTTCTATGGACTCGAACCTTTTTTCATATTTCTCGTCATTTTTGCGCACTGTATCTGCTAGCTGCCCCATGATGTCTTCCAAGGAACGCCGCGGCTGTTGGTTGCTCTGCGCTGGTGCGTCATTTCGGCGGTGCGGCGGATTGTAGGGCGCAGCTTGTTGCGTCTGCTGTGGTGCGCGCTGATCTGTGGGCTGCCTCTGGAAATTGTTCTCCTCCTTCCATCTGAATCCATTTGCGGCAAGCCCAAAGCGCGGCTGATTCTGCCTCTGCGGTCCTCTGCTGTCCCATCCTCCAAGAGCATTGACATCTCCAGTCTCTTCGAAAAGTGTTGGGCATTCGTCTGTCTTGTGCTCAGTGGACCTGCAGAATTCACATACCTTTGGTGCAACTGGTTGTGCGCTCTGCGCACTCATCAGCTTCTGTAGCATGGCCTTCATTTCCTTGATCTCAGCGCTTGTTTCTACCTGATGCACAGAACGATTACGGCTACTTTCAAGCGTCAATTGATGTCTTACCTGCCCAGCAGAATCTTCTATCAGCTGCCACGCATCTTCTGGGTACATGTTGCAAATGTCCCCTCCTGCGCATGCATTCAGTAGTCGCAGCTCCATGGGCAGCAGTCCATTTAGAAAGTTTTCTATCAGCACATTCTGGGGAAGCCCGTGATTGTAGCAGTTGGCTTCTAGCTCCCTGAAACGTTCATAGTATTCTGACAGAGACTCCCCTGCGCTCTGCCTTGGCGCGGCCAGTTCCCTTCTGAGCAGCGCAATCTTTGCTGCTGGATAGAATTTATCTAGGAATTTCTTCTGCAGCTGCTCCCATGTGTGAATAGATCCTGCAGGTAGATTCATTAGCCAGTGTTTAGCTGTATCGCACAATGAAAATGGGAATGCCTTCATTTTCAGCGCCTCATCACTCTCCCCTTCTGTCTTCATGTTCTCGCAAATGACTAGGAACTCTCGCACATGCTTGACTGGATTTTCATTTTTCATCCCGTGGAACTTGGGCATGTGATGGATGAGCGAGCTCCTTAGCTCAAAATGACCGCCTGGTGGAAGCACGATGCACCATGGCTGGTTAACAGTGATAGGGGCCGACATCTCGCGCACTGTTCTGCGTCGCGTGGCTTGTTGCACGGGTGGCGCATGATACACTTCAGCGGCCCTCCTTGCTTCAACCTCGCGCTGCACTTCCTCTCTGAACAGGGCTGCGCGGTTATGTGCCCTTGCTTCCTCTGGGGTTCTGTCCCCCAAGTTGTCTCCTACGACACTGTTATCCTCCATAACCTGTTCCGAATCTCAAGAAAAATGAAATTAAAAGATAACTAATGTTGTTGCGGCTGTCAGTGCGCAACTAGAATCTGCGCAGCGCAACTGTTTCAAGATTGCGCAAGCTGATGTGAATGTGCGCTGTCAGAAACAACAACGAAAACAAAACAAACTGAAAGAATTACTATATATAAAAAACAACTCAGACTAAAGACTTAGCTGTGTTGCTCCCCGGCAACGGCGCCAAAATTTGATCGCGCGTCGTTGTGCGCGTCAAATATAATCCTTCCTCTTCCACCAGTACAGCGGTTAAGTAAGGGTCGATCTCCACAGGGAGCAAGTAGTTCAGTCTTCAATCCTGTCGTCTACACTAAAAATGGGGGTTGTGTGAGATTGGGATGCGCAATGCGCAAATGAACAGTAGCTAGCGTAACGCAGGAAATTGCACTAGACGTGCGCAAGCAGTAGAGATTAGATACTATGACTATGAGAAGTATTGGGCAGACAATCCTCTATGCGTGCATTCCTTATCATCGACTCTAAACGTCTATAGTTTGTGTTTTACTCGGGTTAGTGTCCGGTAAAGGCTTCCTAACACGTGCGCATGTTCCGTTCAAAGTTCATGTGCTATTAATCCTAGAACTAGACTAAAACAGCTGCGAATCCTGTCACAGTAGCAACTGCTTACCCTAGCTCGTTACTCCTAGTCGTCACCGTAAGATTGCGGTTCAAGGCTTCCCCTACTCATGCAACTAGTTTAACATACGACAAGCAAGCAACACAAGTAAGATTGCGGTTCAAGGCTTCCCCTACTTATGCAACTAACTGTCTCAGTGTGCACAGAATTAATACAAGTAAATAAACTATGCATTAAGCTCAAGTCTCAAAGGTAATACTTCATAGATTCATGCCCGACCAACACTAAGAGTTTAGCTAGACATGCTAGTAATAAACATCATAGAATAGTAAATAAGGTCTAATATGTCTGAGAAACACAGTAGCAACAGTGCGTGCAGATTGTCTTCTCGGCTGGCGCAGTTGGCTGGCGCAAGTCCTCTCAACAAGTCCGTGTGTTTTCCAGTGTTGCCGCTCTCTCTGATGTGCGTTGTCCAATGACGGCTGTGATGTCTCTCTCTTGAAACCCTAGACTTACTTTGTTTATATATTGCCCAGGAAGTTCTCCTTTGGCAACTTCCAAATCTGGTCACTGGATTTTTGCGCCTGGAGCATGGCATTCGGCTAGCGCATCGGCTAGCGCACCGCTACCGACTCTCACAAACTTCTCTTCTGCTTGTGCTGCTATCTCCGCAGGCGGATCTCTCACTCCTAGGACGCTGCCTGTTAGCGCGTATCCGACTCAAGGACTCGTTTTGCCCTGTAATACAAAAACACTAGAAACGAGTAGTCCTGCTCATAAAATATTGCAAACAAGCATAGGGTTATGATCTAAATAATGCGTACAAATAGCCTCTATCAACAGGGCAAGCTAGTTCCCAAGCGCATGCAAACTGGATGGCGCATGTGCATCGACTACAGAAAGCTTAAGGAAGTCACGCGCAAGGACCATTTCCCGCTACCCTTCATGGACCAGATGCTAGATGGATTAGCGGGGAAGCCCTACTTTTGTTTCTTGGACGGGTACTCAGGGTACAATCAGATACCCATTGTTGCGGAGGATCAAGAGAAAACCACGTTTACCTGCCCATTCGGTACGTTTGCGTTTCGGTGCATGTCATTTGGGCTGTGTAACGCGCCAGGTACGTTCCAACGTCTAGTCATGAGCATCTTTTCTGATATGATTGGTATATGCATAGAAGTGTTCATGGATGATTTTACTGTGTACGGAGGTACCTTTGACGCATGCTTAACTCATCTTGATAAGGTCTTAGCGCGCTGCATTTCAAAAAACCTAGTGCTCAATTATGAAAAATGTCATTTTATGGTATCACATGGAGTAGTACTAGGACATATTATCTCGCAAGAGGGGATCAAGGTAGACAAAGCCAAAATAGATCTTATTTCTAATCTGCCTTATTCCACTAACGTGCGCGATGTGAAATCATTCCTTGGGCTTGCTGGGTTTTACAGGCGTTTCATAAAAGATTTTTCTAAGATTTGTATACCCCTGTCTAACCTCTTGCAAAAGGATGTGTGTTTCGAATTTATTGATGAGTGCAGGGCCGCGTTTGATAAGCTGAAGGAGGCGCTGACAAGTGCGCCAGTGATGCGCGACGCAAGCGACTATGCAGTAGGTGCAGTTTTGGGACAGCGCATGGACAAAAAGCCGCATGCCATCTATTATGCATCGCGCACACTGGACGTTGCGCAGAGGAACTACACCACCACGGAAAAGGAACTTCTGTCAATCGTGTTTGCACTGGAGAAGTTCCGCGCATATGTTCTAGGCGCCAGAGTAATCGTCTACACAGACCACGCAGCAATCCGTTACCTAATGTCAAAGAAGGAGACTAAGCCGCGCTTGATGCGCTGGGTGCTCCTACTTCAGGAATTCGACTTGGAAATCAAGGATAAGAAGGGCACGGAAAACACAGTCGCTGACCACCTGAGCAGGATCGTGAAAGAGGAGGAGCCAGGGCGGATCACGGAGACATTCCGTGACGAGCATCTGATGGCGCTGACAGGTATGGTACCATGGTATGCGCACATTGCGAATTACCTGGTCACAGGTACGTTTCCTTCTCATTTCACTAAAACCCAATGCATGAGACTAAAGCATGAGGCCAAGTATTACATTTGGGATGATCCGTACATGCTCAGAATAGGACCTGATCAGATTTTGAGGCGATGCGTGCCTGACCATGAAATTAACTCTGTTTTGATGTTTTGTCATGCACACGCATGTGGAGGACACTTCGGTCCAAAGCGCACGAGTAGAAAGATCCTGGATTGCGGATTTTATTGGCCGCACTTGTTTAGTGACTCGTATTAGCACTGTAGGAACTGTGACAGGTGCCAGCGCACAGGGGGCATATCAGCGCGCAATGAGATGCCGCAGACGCCAATACTAGTGGATGAAGTATTCGATATTTGGAGAATTGACTTCATGGGGCCATTTCCTCCTTCTTCCGGATATGAGTACATATTGGTCGCGGTGGATTATGTCTCCAAATGGGTTGAGGCTAAGGCCACCCGGAAGGATGATGGTAAGACGGTCGCTGAGTTTTTGCGAACTAACATTGTTTGCAGGTACGGAGTGCCTAAGGCAGTCATAAGCGACCAGGGGACGCATTTTTGCAATAGGATAGTGGCGCAGGTATTCAAGCTTTATGGAGTGCGCCACAAGACGTCCACCGCTTACCATCCTCAGACGAATGGACAGGCCGAAGTTTCCAACCGAGAGATCAAGTGCATCCTTGAGAAAGCTGTGAGACCGTCGCGCAAAGACTGGAGCTAGCGCCTTGACGATGCGCTATGGGCATACCGAACCGCACATAAGACACCAATTGGGACTTCACCGTTTCGGTTGGTTTATGGAAAAGCGTCCCACCTGCCAGTGGAGTTGGAGCACAAAGCATACTGGGCATTGCACGTTTGCAATCTGAACCTAGACGAGGCTGGTAAGGAGCGCGCATTTGAGCTAAGCGAGTTAGAAGAGCTGCGCCTGGATGCATATGAAGGGCTGCACAATTACAAGGCGCGCACAAAGGCATTTCACGACAAAAACATCCTCAGACGCACTTTTGAGCCAGGAGACCAAGTACTATTGTTCTCCTCACGCCTAAAGCTCATGCTTGGGAAGCTACGCAGCAAATGGACGGGACCTCACACGGTTACCAAGGTTTTCCCTTACGGAACAATCGAGTTAGAAAATGAGCACCGGCATCGTTTTCAGGTCAATGGGCAGAGAGTAAAAAGTATTTAGGAGAACCGTGGGATGGCACAGCGCGCGAAGTTGAATTGGCAGAGCCAGAGATAGCAGATGCGCAGGTTGCTGCGCCAGAGTCGCCACCAGATGCACCAGAGGGAGAACTGGGAACTATTGCTCATATTTCTTCTTCCTCTACACCTAACCTCGTTACTTATGATTTATCACATACTATTAACCATGCTGACCACCCTTCCGATCCTTTGCGCAGGACCAAGGAGAACGCAACACACGCACGAGCGCGGGGTCACTTAGGAGCAAGCGTGGGGGAGGTCGCTGGCACACTTTTAGGCAAGTAACGAGGTATGGTCGAGCCAACGACGTTAAACAAAGGCACTTGTCGGGAGGTAACCCGACACGTTCTACTTTTACACATTTTTTTTAGTGTCTTTTAGCTAGTTTAGGACTTGTAGTTTTTTTTAGTCGCGCAGCCATGCGCAGGTCAGTGCGCAAATTCAGTGCGCAAAACAGATGCGCCAGACTGGGGGTATAAAAGGCCAGGACTTAGAAAAAATTCAGCATTTTTACAGTCGACTGTTGCAAGAAAGCTCCTGCCCTCAGCCTCCACTCACCATCCGGCACTCAACCAAGCATCCGTTTAGTAAGATTCGAAGGGCTAACCGTCGCACACACACCAAGTAACCCTTCCCCTCAGTTTAGCCGATTTGGTTAGGGTTTGTGCGGTGGAAGCGTTGCCCCAGTTTTGAAATCGACCCTCGATCGCCTGCACCATTTGGAGTTCTGGGTAGTGGGTTTTGTAGGCTGACGTTAGGCGACCTGTGGGTGAAAATTTCAGGGCGTTTGTCGGAGTTTGGATTTTTGAGCATTTGTGGAGCTTTGATTTTAGTTGACCGGAGGAACCCCAGCGCACCATGCAGCCTGCCGAGGATCAAGAGACCCCAGCATCATTTGCCAGCAAGTTTGAAGCCTTCATGAGGCTGGAGATGTACGGGACCCCGTACATCAGCAGGGACTTCCTGCGCGAGGTCGGAATGGAGGACCTCATTGTGGAGAAGCTCGCGCTGGCGGGTTGGGAGGCGCTGTTGGAGATCAACAGCGCGGCGGATAAGGAGGATACATGCGAATTCTTGGCGTCGCTAGAGACGGCCGATCTAGAGATCAGGTACCGGCACAGAGGGGTCTGGTACATTGCCTCAGCCAAGAGGCTGAAGCGCGCGCTGAGGTGCGCCAAGGTGCGTGAGGCGGATATAGACACGCACACGAATCAGGAGGCGTGGCGTGAGATGGCGACCGGCCCAGTTTTTGCCGCAGGGCGCAGCCAAGGACGCAAGCTGCGCGACCCGTGGATGTTCTACCTATGGCGCATGGTCGCCTATGCAATCATCGGGCGTTTTAATGGTGCGCCAAAGATCAGCCTGCTGGACATGGAAATTTTGAAGGGATTTTACTATGGGAAGAAGGTGCTGTTTGTCTCGGATATGGTGGTGCATTGGAGTCGGGTCAGCACGAAGGGGCCGCTGACGTGTGGAGGAATGATCACGCACCTGCTGCGTACGTTACATTTACATTTCACGTTTTTTTGAGCTTTGTAGTGTAGCTTAGTTTAGTTGAAGGGAATAGTAGCAGTGGTGCGCTTGTGTGCGGGTTGCGCACACTCTTCAGCTTGTTTTGCGCTATTCATTTTGCGTGCGCTGCTATCAACTGTTTTAGTATATTTTTTTCATTTTTTCTGCTCCTTTTAGTTGGGATATACAGGGGATGTGGAGTTGACAGAAATGCTCTAGAGAGGCGGTTAGTCATTTTTGCTTCGAAGGTGAGGTATATGGTCGAGAGCGCTAGTGGAGGCTAGTGCTTCGCCACCTTCGGAACAACAGAGCGCGCTCAGTCACCCAGATGCCGAAGGCGAATACTCAAAGCTTGGCGAGGTGGGAAAATAGACCACCTTTCCTCTGGAAGTCGAGCTATGGAAGGCGGGCGCGGGTGTAAACGCGTGCGCTGACCTGCGCAAATAGACCAAGGAGGGAGAGCGGAGCGTTGTTCCATAGCTGCTATCCGGAGGCCTAGACTGGAACCGTTCTGGGAACACAGGAACCATAGGTTAAGCTATACAAAAAGAAAAAAACACCAGCAGATGATATGCGCTACAAAAGAATCAGCGTGCGCGCAAATACGTACCAGCTTGCGCAAGTTCACAAGAAAATCATCAAAAAGGCTCGGGTTCCCAGGAAGTGCGCGGAAGAATCACGCACCGGAAGAAGCTTGCACTGTTAACCATATTCCCGTCCTCGAAGTAAAAGCTGACAACCCGGAGCCTATGAAGAGCTATCTCCCAGCCATCCAAAATGATCTTCATCCCAGCTGAGAGGTAACGAATTTTGAAATTGTTATATTAAACTGTTGAAGGCAGATGCGCGCAGGTGATAGAGCAGCGCAAGGTGAATAGTAGTGCAGATCGCGCCAGAGTGCAAGACTGTGCGCTAGACTCCAGAGAGGTAATTGTATTCGTGCTTGAGTGCTTGTTCGGGACGAACAAGGGCAAGTGTGGGGGGTTTGATAGAGCCTATTTATACGCGCTATTTAGATCCTAACACTATGCTTGTTTGCATCATTTTGTGTACAAGATTACTGGTTTCCGGTGTTTTTGTATTCCAGGGTGAAACGAGGGCCTAAGTCGGATACGCGCTAACAGGCAGCGTTTAAGGAGCGCAACACACAGCCTGCGGAGCTAGCAGCGCAAACAGGATAAATTCAGACTGCGGTGCGCAGACCGATTACGCTAACCAATGTGTGGAGTGCGCCATGCGCAAGATATTGGTGTTTACAAATCTTGACACCATCAGATTTGGAAGTTGCCAAGGACGTCCTTGGGCCTCATGAGCAGTATATAAAGCAAGGAAGGCTAGGGTTTGATAAGAAATCGAAAAGGCATCAAGACACACACGAGAGAGAGGCAGAACTGAAAAACACACGAGCTGCTGAGAGGACCTGCGCTAGCCGACTGCGCCAGCCAAGACACTGCAACCTGCACGCACCTGCTTGTTACTGTTTTCTTGGATACTTTAGTTGTAATTTACTATTTCTATGATGTTTACTACTAGCATGTCTAGCTAAACGCTTTGTATCGGTTGGGTATGATTCTATGAGTATTTCCTTTGAGACTTGTGCTTAATGCATAGTTTGTTTGCTTGTATTAATTCTGTGCACACGGTTGACAGCTTGTTGCATGAGTAGGGGAAGCCTTGAACCGCAATCTTACTCTTACTACTTGTCTGTTATATGTTAAACTAGTTTGTAGCTTGACGGTGACAAGTAGGAGTAATGCACTAGGATAATCAGTTGCTACTGTGACAGGATTCGTAGCTGCTTAGACTAGTTTCAAGAATTAATAGCTCATGAACTTTGATCGGAACATGCGCACATGTTAGGAAGCCTTGATCGGACACTAACTTCAGTAAACCGAACTATAGACGTTTAGAGTCGATGATAAGGAATACGTTCATAAAGGATTGTCTGCGCCGATACTTTTCATAGTCATAGTACTTAATCTCTACTGCCTGCGCACGTCTAGTGCAAATCCTGCGTTAACTACTGTTTATTCGCGCACCTGCGCAACCCAATCACTCACACCCCAATTTTCGTAAGTGTAGGTTACTAGTTAGAACGAGTCTGCTTGCTCCTTGTGGGATAGACCCTGACTTAGCCGCTGTACTAAGTGGAGAAGGAAGGATTAATTTGACGCGCACAACGACGCGCGCATCAAACACCCTGCCGGTAATCATAAAGAAAGGATTGGAAGAGGAGCAGGAGGCACCATTACAGGAAGTGCTGTGCAAGAACCAGCGCGCCATAGGATGGACACTTGCTGACCTGCGCGGAGTGAGCCCGGATGTATGCATGCATAGGATCCTATTGGAAGATGGTGCCAAACCATCCAGGGAGCCTCAGCGCAGATTGAACCCGAATATGATGGAGGTGGTGCAGAAAGAGATCCTGAAGCTGCTTGACGCAGGAGTCATTTACCCAATCGCGGACAGCAAATGGGTGAGTCCATTGCACATTGTGCCAAAGAAAGGAGGAATCACAGTAGAGGAGAATGCGCAGGGCGAGCTAGTTCCCAAGCGCATGCAATCTGGATGGCGCATGTGCATCGACTACAGAAAGCTTAACGCAGTCACGCACAAGGACCATTTTCCGCTGCCGTTCATGGACCAGATGCTAGATCGATTAGCAGGAAAGCCCTACTTTTGTTTCTTGGACGGGTATTTAGGGTACAATCAGATACCCATTGCTGCGGAAGATCAAGAAAAAACCACGTTTACCTGCCCATTCTGTACGTTTGCGTTTCGGGGCATGTCGTTTGGACTGTATAACGCGCCAGGTACGTTCCAACGTTTAGTCATGAGCATCTTTTCTGATATGATTGGTATATGCATAGAGGTGTTCATGGATGATTTTACTGTGTATGGAGGTACCTTTGACGCATGCTTAACCCATCTTGATAAGGTCTTAGCGCGCTGCATTTCAAAAAACCTAGTGCTCAATTATGAAAAATGTCATTTTATGGTATCACATGGAGTAGTACTAGGACATATTATCTCGCAAGAGGGGATCAAGGTAGACAAAGCCAAAATAGATCTTATTTCTAATCTGCCTTATTCCACTAACGTGCGCGATGTGAAATCATTCCTTGGGCATGCAGGGTTTTACAGGGGTTTCATAAAAGATTTTTCTAAGATTTGTATACTCCTGTCTAACCTCTTGCAAAAGGATGTGTGTTTCGAATTCACTGATGACTGCAGGGCTGCGTTTGATAAGCTGAAGGAGGCGCTGACAAGTGCGCCAGTGATGCGCGCGCCAGACTGGAGCCTGTCGTTTGAACTAATGTGCGACACAAGTGACTATGCAGTAGGTGCAGTCCTGGGACAGCGCATGGAAAAAAAGCCGCATGCCATCTATTATGCTTCGCGCACACTGGACTCGGCGCAGAGGAACTACACCACCACCGAAAAGGAACTTCTGGCAATCGTGTTTGCACTGGAGAAGTGCCGCGCATATGTTCTAGGCGCCAGAGTCATCGTCTACACAGACCACGCAGCAATCCGTTACCTGATATCCAAGAAGGAGACTAAGCCGCGCCTGATGCGCTGGGTGCTCCTACTTCAGGAGTTCGACTTGGAGATCAAGGATAAGAAGGGCACGGAAAGCACAGTCGCTGACCCCCTGAGCAGGATCGTGAAAGAAGAGGAGCGAGGGCGAATCACGGAGACATTCCCTGACGAGCATCTGATGGCGCTTGCAGGTAAGGTACCATGGTATGCGCACATTGCAAATTACCTAGTCACAGGTACGTTTCCTCCTCATTTCACTAAAACCCAATGCATGAGATTAAAACATGAGTCCAGGTACTACATTTGGGATGATCCGTATATGCTCAGAATAGGACCTGATCAGATTTTGAGGCGCTGTGTGCCTGACCATGAAATTAACTCTGTTTTGATATTTTGTCATGCACACGCATGTGGAGGACATTTTGGTCCAAAGAGCACGAGCAGGAAGATCCTGGATTGCGGATTCTATTGGCCACACTTGTTTAGTGACTCGTATAACCACTGTAGGAACTGTGACAGGTGCCATCGCACAGGGGGCATATCAGCGCGCAATGAGATGCCGCAGACGCCAATACTAGTGGATGAAGTATTCGATATTTGGGGGATTGACTTCATGGGGCCATTTCCTCCATCTTCCGGATATGAGTATATATTGGTCGCGGTGGATTATGTCCCCAAATGGGTTGAGGCTAAGGCCACCCGGAAGGATGATGGTAAGACGGTCGCTGACTTTTTGAGAACTAACATTTTTTGCAGGTACGGGGTGCCTAAGGCAATCATAAGCGACCAGGGGACGCATTTCTGTAATAGGATTGTGGCACAGGTATTCAAGCATTATGGAGTGCGCCACAAGACGTCCACCGCTTACCACCCTCAGACCAATGGACAGGCCGAGGTTTCTAACCGAGAGATCAAGCGCATCCTGGAGAAAACTGTGAGACCGTCGCGCAAAGATTGGAGCCAGCGCCTTGACGATGCACTGTGGGCATACAGAACTGCACATAAGACACCAATTGGGACTTCACCGTTTCGGTTGGTTTATGGAAAAGCGTGCCACCTGCCAGTGGAGTTGGAACACAAGGCACTACTGGGCATTGCGCGTTTGCAACCTGAACCTAGACGAGGCTAGTAAAGAGCGCGGATTTGAGTTCAGCGAGTTAGAAGAACTACGCCTGGATGCATATGAGGTGCTGCGCGACTACAAGGCGCGCACAAAGGCATTTCACGACAAAAACATCCTCAGACGCACTTTTGAGCCAGGAGACCAGGTACTATTGTTCTCCTCGCGCCTAAAGCTCATGCCTGGGAAGCTGCGCAGCAAATGGATGGGATCATACACGGTTACCAAGGTGTTCCCTTACGGAACAATCGAGTTAGAAAACGAGCACCAGCATCTTTTTCAGGTCAATGGGCAGAGAGTGAAACAGTATTTAGGAGTACCTTGGGATGGCACAGCGCGCGAAGTTGACTTGGCAGAGCCAGAGATAGAAGATGCACAGGTTGCTGCGCCAGAGTCGCCACCAGAGGCACCCGAGGGAGAACTGGGAACTATTGCTCATATTTCTTCTCCCTCTTTCACTAATCTCGTTACTCATGATTTATTACATGATATTACCCATGCTGACCACCCTTCCGATCCTTTGCGCAGGACCAAGAAGAACGCAACTCACACACGAGCGCGGGGACACTCGGGAGCAAGAGTGGGGGAGGTCCCTGGCACACTTTTAAGCAAGTAACGAGGTACAGTCGAGCTAACGACGTTAAACAAAGGCACTTGTCGGGAGGTAACCCGACACGCTTTCCTTTTACATGTTTTTCTTTATATAGTTTCTAGTGTCTTTTAGCTAGTTTAGGGCTTGTAGTTTTTTTAGTCGCGCAGCAGTGCACAGGTCAGTGCGCATATTCAGTGCGCAGAACAGCTGCGCCAGACAGGGGGTATAAAAGACCAGGACTTAGGAAAAATTTCAGCATTTTTTACAGTCGACCGTTGCAAGGAAGCACCTGCCCTCAGCCTCCGCTCACCGTCCGGCACTCAACCAGGCATCCGTTTAGAAAGATTTGAAGCGCTTACCGTCGCACACTCACCAGGTAACCCTTCCCCTCAGTTTGAGCCGATTCGGTTAGGGTTTGTGCGGTAGGAAAGTTGCCCTAGGTTTGACATCGCACCTAGATCGCCCGCACCATTTGGAGTTCTGGGTAGTGGGTTTTGTAGGCCGAGGTTAGGCAACCTGTGGGTGACAGTTTCAGGGCGTTTGTCGGAGTTTGGATTTTTGAGCATTTGTGGAGCTTTGACCTTAGTTGACCGGAGGAACCCCAGCGCACCATGAGACCTGCAGAGGATCAAGAAACCGCAGCGTCCTTTGCCAGCAAGTTTGAAGCCTTCATGAGGCTGGAGATGTACGGGACCCCGTACATCAGCAGGGACTTCCTGCGCGCGGTCGGGATGGAGGACCTCATTGTGGAGAAGCTCGTGCTAGCGGGCTGGGAGGCGCTGTTGGATATCAACAGCGCAGCTGACAAGGAGGATACATGTGAATTCTTGGCGTCGCTGGAGACGGCCAATTTGGATATCAGGTACCGGCACAGAGGGGTCTGGTACATAGCCTCGGCCAAAAGGCTGAAGCGCACGCTGAGATGCGCCAAGGTGCGTGAGGAGGATATAGACACGCACACAAATCAGGAGGCGTGGCGTGAGATGGCGACTGGCCAAGTTTTTACCGCGGGGCGCAGCCGAGGACGCGAGCTGCGCGACCCGTGGATGTTCTATCTCTGGCGCATGGTCGCCTATGCAATCATCGGGCGTTTTAATGGTGCGCCAAAGATCAGCCTGCTGGACATGGACATATTGAAGGGATTCTATTATGGGAAGAAAGTGCTGTTTGTCTCGGACATGGTGGTGCATTGGAGTCGGGTCAGCACGAAGGGGCCGCTGACTTGTGGAGGAATGATCACGCACCTGCTGCGTGCGCTGCATGGAGAGCCGGAGGTGCCCGAGCACACGGTAGTGCCGGCCGTTCCCCTAGACCGTGCCCATATGCTGCAGCTCAGAGCGGTGGCCGTGAGAGAGGATGGGTCCTTGGAATGGTGCTACCAGCTGCAACCGGCCAGAGCGCCAAGGCAAAGAGCAGAGAGCAGCGCGCAGCCAGAGGAGGCCGTTGAGGAAAGGGAGATGGAAGAGGCCCCAGAGCCAGTTGCGCCTCCAGTCAGGCGCATGAGGACTCGTGCGCAGACTGGAGCGCGCCGGAGGGCGAGTGCACTGCAGGGGGAGCCAGTAACCATAGCCATTGATGATTCTCCCCCGCGTGCCCAAGGAAAGCGCCCCAGAACAGAGGCAGAGGAGGCGCCTGAGGAAGTACCAGAGGAGCAGCGCATGATGTTCAACGTCATGCGCGTGCTAGAGTATTTAGCGCCAGAGGGGGCAGACCTGAGCGTCAGTCCACCGTCAGAGTGGAGATTTGGAGATTCTATCCCCCCCTCTCCTCAGTCTGCGTAGGCCGCCTCCCGGATCCCCCAGCGAGCAGCGCCAGCCAGCCAGCCCTCTTGCCCAGTCCCCGGTCCATGCAGCAGAGCCCACCCCAGCAGTAGACCCGGTACCAGCACCTGCAGCACCCCCTGCGCAACCTTTTGTTCAGAGGTCCCCTGCGGCCGATCCCATCATAAGTTCCAGCTCAGATTCGATATGGGACCCTATCTCAGAGGACGACCTCTTGACTCAGCCCGCCGCCGTTTCTGTTGTGCCGCCCGCCTTCAGTACCGAGTATGAGACAGATTCTTCAGATTAGGAGGCGCACGGATCCGCGGCTGAGTCCAGCTCTGAGGATATCTAGGGCTGCTGTGAGGGCGCGCATTTCTTTCGGGTTGTTTTTTATCTTTTTTTGAAAACTATTGCTCGATGTTGCTATATTGTGCTGAATATTTTGTGACCCCTGACTTTGTCTTTGCTGCGATGACTATATGTTTTTTAATGTTCTTTGTTTTGCCTGCATGCATGTGTGCGCTCTCCGTTGCGCTTGAGCGTGAGTCGTGGGGACACGTCTCTGTTTAAGTGTGTGTGGGGTGGGGGAGGCGTTACATTTACATTTCACGTTTTTTAGCTTGGTAGTGTAACTTAGTTTAGTGAAGGGAATAGTAGCAGCGGTGCGCTAGTGTGCGGGTTGCGCACACGTTTCAGCTTGTATTGCGCTATTCATTTTGCATGCGCTGCTATCAACTTTTTTAGTATATTTTTTTCGTTTTTTCTGCTCTTTTTAGTTGGGATATATAGGGGATGTGGAGTTGACAGAAAAGCTCTAGAGAGGCGGTTAGTCGTTTTTGCTTCGAAGGTAAGGTATATGGTCGAGAGCGCTAGTGGAGGCCGGTGCTTCGCGACCTTTGGAGCAATAGAGCGCGCTCAGCCACACAGATGCCGAAGGCGAATACCCAAAGCGTGGCGAGGTGGGAAAACAGACCACCTTTCCTCTGGAAGTCGAGCTAGGGAAGGCGGGCGCGGGTGTAAACGCGTGCGCTGACCTGCGCAAATAGACCGAGGAGGGAGAGCGGAGTGTTGTTCCATAGCTGCTATCCGGAGGCCGAGACTGGAACCGTTCTGGGAACAGAGGAACCATAGATAAAGCTGTACAAAAAGAAAGACACCAGCAGATGATATGCGCTAAAGAAACCAGCATGCGCACAAATACGTACCAGCTTGCGCAAGATTCACAAGAAAATCATCAAAAAGGCTCGGGTTCCCAGGAGGTGCGAGGAAGAATCACGCACCGGAAGAAGCTTGCGCTATTAACCATATACCCGTCCTCGAAGTAAAGACTGACAACCGGGAGCCTATGAAGAGCTATCTCCCAGCCATCCGAAATGATCTTCATCCCAACTGAGAGGTAACGAATTGTCAAATTGTTATATTAAACTGTTGAAGGCAGATGCGCGCAGGTGATAGAGCAGCGCAAGGTGAGCGGTAGTGCAGATCGCGCCAGAGTGCAAGACTGTGCGCTAGACTCCAGAGAGGTAATTGTATCCGTGCTTGAGTGCTTGTTCGGACGAACAAGGGGCAAGTGTGGGGGGGGTTTGATAGAGCCTATTTATACGCGCTATTTAGATCTTAACACTATGCTTGTTTGCATTATTTCGTGTACAAGATTACTGGTTTCCGGTGTTTTTGTATTCCAGGACAAAACAAGGGCCTAAGTCGGATACGTGCTAATAGGCAGCGTTTGAGGAGCGCAACACACAGCCTGCGGAGCTAGCAGCGCAAACAGGGTAGATTCAGAGTGCGGTGCGCAGACCGACTGCGCTAAACAATGTGCGCAGTGCGCCATGCGCAGGATATTGGTGTTTCCAAATCTTGACACCATCGGATTTGGAAGTTGCCAAGGCCGTCCTTGGGCCTCACGAGCAGTATATAAAGAGAGGAAGGCTAGGGTTTGAGAGAGCATCAAGACACACACGAGAAAGAGGCAGAACTGAAAAACACACAAGCTACTGCGAGGACCTGCGCTAGCCGACTGCGCCAGCCGAGACACTGCACCCTGCACGAACCTGCTTGTTACTGTTTTCTTGGATACTTTAGATGTTATTTACTATTTCTATGATGTTTACTACTAGCATGTCTAGCTAAACGCTTTGTATCGGTTGGGTATGATTCTATGAGTATTTCCTTTGAGACTTGTGCTTAATGCATAGTTTGTTTGCTTGTATTAATTCTGTGCACACTGTTGACAGCTAGTTGCATGAGTAGGGGAATCCTTGAACCGCAATCTTACTCTTGCTACTTGTTTGTTATATGTTAAACTAGTTGGTAGCTTGACGGTGACAACTAGGAGTAACGCGCTAGGATATTCAGCTGCTACAGTGACATGATTCGTAGCTGCTTAGACTAGTTTCAAGAATTAATAGCTCATGAACTTTGATCGCAACATGCGCACAAGTTAGGAAGCCTTGATCGGACACTAACTTCAGTAAATCGAACTATAGACGTTTAGAGTCAATGATAAGGAATACAATCATAGAGGATTGTCTGCACCGATACTTCTCATAGTCATAGTACTTAATCTCTACTGCCTGCGCACGTCTAGTACAAATTCTGCGTTAACTACTGTTTACTTGTGCACCTGCGCAACCCAATCGCTCACACCCCAATTTTCGTAAGTGTAGGTTACTAGTTAGAACGAGTCTGCTTGCTCCTTGTGGGATCGACCCTGACTTAGCCGCTGTACTAAGTGGAGAAGGAAGGATTAATTTGACGCGCACAACGACGCGCGGATCAGTAGCATGAAGAGAATCTGTGTGATCAGGCTGCTAGCTAGTCTAGGGGGTTAGACTAAGCAAAAGATTTCAACTAGGTGAGAAGTAGAGGGTAGAGTCCTTTGCACTTTAAACCGTGATAGTGAAATCTTGAGGATCGGAGTGTGATCCTCTCCAGACGTAGGCAAGTTGCCGAACTGGGTGAACAAATTATTTATGTTTGTCTTATTTGTCAGAAGAATAAATTCTGCAGGAAGACACAAAGAGTGCTGTACCTGAAGCTATAACTCGAGATCAGCAACACAGTAAAATTTCAATTTGGTATTAGAGCCGATCACTTAACATACAGAGTGTGATCCTGAAAGGCACTGCTAAAGCACTATGGACAACTATGACTAAATCACAAGAGAGTACCTAGCTCAACACTACACCCAAATGATTGACAAGTGTCTGTAAGTAGTGAAAGTGAATGAGGGACTGATCGCCAAAGTGTCAAGACTGAATAACGAAGAGGAGGAACTTCTGAGGGCTATCTCAAGCATGGAAGAGAAGGCTGATCAACAAAAAAAGAAATATAATGAAGTAATGGAAGAAGTACACCTGTACAGGAAGATAATAAAGATGCTCAACATAGGATCGAACAACTTGGATAGGTTGCTAGCATTTCTTCAAAAGTGTGGAAGAGGTAGGACAAGACTAGGCTACACTGGAGAGGATAACACTGAAATAACCACATTTGTCAAAACATCGATGATAGAAAGAACTAGACCAGAGGTGCAAAGCAAGATAACTCCAACTAAACAACAAAAATAGGTTCTGAAGAAAAAGCCCAAAAGAAAAAGCAAGAAGATGCTTCAGCAACCTGTGCAGCACGTAACTGGAACTCGACGGAACATACATTGTTGCTATTTCTGCAATCAAACTGGTCACATCCAAAGATCCTGTCTTGTACTCAATAAGCACTAGAGGCCACATAAACGATGTCCAAGCAATTATCCGAAGCACAGATCGAGAATGGATCATCATACTCATGTGTGTTACAACTCAATAAAATCTGAGAAAAAGGGGAATTGGTATTTCGAAAGTGGTTGCTCTGGACATATGACTGGGAACAGATCCTGCATGACTAACATTCAACCCTGTAAGGAACAAGACGTAAAATTTGGAAATGGACTGAAAGGGAGAATCCTTAGAAAAGGAACGCTGGAAGTACGCGGACTGCCAAGGCTAAAAATGTGATGCTCGTGGAAGGACTGACTGAGAATCTCATCAGCATCGGTCAGCTGTGTGACGGTACGTGATGGAGCGTATTTCTACGATCCATCGAGTTAGTAATTACCATTGTTTAGTTGCATTTTGCATGTGATGGATTACTTATTTGTAGTGATTCGTATCGCAGGTACATCAAGACCGCTTTGAAGCTTTATTGCTATTTGGAGCATTCTAGGCCTCACTCAATCACTCGGGAATGCAAAGGAGCCAAGACTTGATCACGAGAGCATTAACACAGCCAAAATGCCACATGAGGTCGTACCACTCATAGTGGTCGTACTGGATACGGGTGATACAGGCGAGCCAGGAGGAGATGAGGTCGTACTGGTTGTAAGGTCAATAGGCCTAAATCCCGAGGCCCACAACCAGTTAGGTTTGCATCGATCTGTATAGAGAATTCAATAACGACAAGTCGGACAGAGGATTAGAGACACAATTATAGGAAAATCAGAGAAAATTGAGAGACGAAAGTCAGCAGTTTATTTGATGATCGTGCGTGGCGATGAACAGTGCGGACGGTGAACAATGATCGACAGCTTCGTATTCTCTAAACTTAGTTTATTTTCATGATTCTTAGATGGATTGTATTAGTAGCTAAACCCTAACTCAGTTTGGGGAATTGCGTTGCAACATTTGGTTTGAGATTTTATGTTTCATAATTCGATTTAGTGAATTACTGTTCTTCGTATGAATTGCATGCCTTGATCATCAAGTTAGCAATAGGCTAGCGGTGAAATTGAATCGATATCTATTGCGTGATACTGGATTGTCTGCCCTATTAACGAAGCCTAGCGGTAGAACCTAACTGGTATTGTTAGTCAAGTAATCGTTAACCTATTCGAGAACTTAGCAGTTAAGAGTAGGTAGAACATTGGAGTCGACATTACCGTAGCAGGATTGTTAGACTAGGATAGTAGTTTTTACTAATTGATGCATGTTCGATCGATGATTACCAGTTGTGATGATGTAGTTTGGCAGTGTTTGACAAATCCAGCACAAGTGAACAAGGAGCAGCTACAGCACAAGTGAACAAGCAGCAGCTTCAGCAGGGGATGCTACTGCAGGAGCTTGTTCAAGTGGCTGCATCATCTGTCCGAGAAGCAGCAGCGACCTGGGCTTGTCTAGAAGGGCTGGGAGCTCTACGGAGAACATCAGAAGAATTTCTAAAGTGCTGTGGAGAATATTCCAGTGGGGTTTCCTAGCCAGAGAAGGAGATTTCTGTTGAAGATCAAAATCAAATCTAATCTCCTAGATTTTAGGAGATAATTGTTCTTTTTGGGACATTGCTTAAACCTGGTCTTGCTTAAAGCTGGTGCTACTATTTAAGAGAAACGGGTTTTGAGCAGAGAGGTGGATCGAAGCTGAGGGATACACGAGTGCATACACAGAATTCAAAGAGAGCAATTTTGGTGTGCGACGGACGATTTCTTCGATCATCACCCGAGAGCAGAGCGTGAGCGTAGAGCTGTGGTGACAGAAGCAGAAGGGGATCAGGACTTGCAGAGTCTGATTCGAGCTTGATTTGGAAGCCAATTCAGAGCAGTGGTGCTTGTTGGTTGATCAAGGGCAGCCGCGGAAGAACTGACGGGTGTGTGGCTCGGTCGAGTGTCTAAGCGGTGGTTCTCGCTAGTGGCAGGTGGTCACTGAGTGAAGGAGAGTATTCCAGAGTGTGCAGCGCTCGTGGAATCGTTCGATCGGCTCAGCGGAAGGCTTTGGAGCGACGCGGACAATTGTGCATCAGCTGTGTGTTACAGCAGTTGCTGCAGCAACCCTGCTGAGTGAGTGTAGTTTAGAATAGGCTGAGTTTTGTGAAGACTGTAGCTATTCTAGATTGACATTTGTAGAGGGTGTGCAGACACAAGTCAGAGCTTGTTCTGATTGTGTCAAGTGATCCACACAAGGTTGAGTAGCATAGGTTGCGTGGAGTTGTAACCGAGTGTACTTGGAGACCTTTATGTTTAGTGGATTGAGGACTGGAGAATAGTCCTCCCCAGACGTAGGCAGTTGGCCGAACTGGGTGAACAAATTTCTGTCTTGTTCATTGTTTGCTGAGACAATTTCCGAGTGAACAAGAGTGTGCTGCAGCAACTGCTTGTTCACAAATCTGCCTAACTGAGACGCTGTGAATTTCAAGTTGCAATGTATATCTGATCGCGCGTCGTTGTGCGCGTCAAATTAATTCCTTCCTCTTCCACTAGTACAGCGGTTAAGTAAGGGTCGATCTCCACAGGGAGCAAGCAGTTCAGTTTTAGCCAGTAACCTACACTTACGAAGATTGGGGGGTGAGTGATCGGTTTGCGCGATGCGCAAGTAACAGTGGTATCGTAACGCAGGAAATTGCACTAGACGTGCGCAGGCAATAGAGATTAAGTACTATGACTTATGAGAAGTATCGGCGCAGACAATCCTCTATGAGTGTATTCCTTATCATCGACTCTAAATGTCTATAGCTCGATTAGGTAATGTTAGTGTCCGATCAAGGCTTCCTAACATGTGCGCATGTTCCGATCAAAGTTCATGTGCTATTAATTCTTACACTAGACTAAACAACTACGAATCCGATCAAGGTAGTAATTGCCTAACCTAGCGCGTTACTCCTAGTTGGCACCGTCAGGCTATTCAACTAAACAACAAGCAATAAGAGTAAGATTGCGGTTCAAGGCTTCCCCTACTCATGTAACAAGCTGCCAGTAATGTGCACAGAATTAATATAAGCAAGCAAGCTATGCATTAAGCGCAAGTCTCAAAAGGAAATACTCATAGATTCATGCCCAACCGATACTAAGCATTTAGCTAGACATGCTAGTGATAAACATCATAGAAATAGTAAATAATAACTAAAGTGTCCAAGAAAACAATAGCAAACAGTGCGTGCAGGTTGCTGTCTTGGCTGGCGCAGTCGACTGGCGCAGATCCTCTCAACAAGCTCGTGTGTTTTCCAGTCCTGCTGCGCAGTGCCTCCTGGGTGTACGAATTGTTAGTCCTGAGAATCGTCTGTGTGTCTGTCTCTTAACCCTAGCCTCCTTCTCTTCTTTATATACTGCTCAGAGGCTCACTCTTGGCAACTTCCAAATCTGGTCGTGTCAGGATTTGGAAACACCAACATCTGCGCCTGGCGCACGGCATCTGCTTAGCGCAATCGGTTAGCGCACCGTGGTCGACTCTGCCAATTTCTTCTGTTTGCGCCGCTAGCTCCGCAGGCTGTGTGATGCGCGTCCTAAACGCTGCCTGTTAGCGCGTATCCGACTTAGGCCCTCGTTTTGCCCTGAAATACAAAAACACTGGAAACTAGTAATCTTGTACACAAAATAATGCAAACAAGCACAGGGTTATGATCTAAATAATGCGTATAAATAGGCTCTATAAATATCCTTGAACTGATTCTTTCTGAAATTGAACAACAACATTTTTCTTGAAAACAAACCCCCCATTAATTATTAGTTGAACTCTGTAACTAATTGCTCTCCTTGGGTTAGACCCTACTTACCGCTTGCTAGAGTAGTAGGTCTCTACAAATATAAATTTGGCGCACACAACCACGTGCCGTCAATATGCACTTTGTAAACTTTGCTCAAAAGATTTGTCAAGTGTTTGATGCAGAGGGAAGATCCATAATAAAGGGTACAAGGTCTGCCAACAACTGCTATCTACTAGAGAATGCTCGAGCAACCTCTCAATCAACCTGTCTGTTGACAAAAACATAAGTGAAATTTGATTGCGCTGCTGATCTCGAGTTACAACTTTTGGAGTTACAGCTTCTACTGTAGCACTCTCAGTATCTTTCTGCGGAAAATATTTTTCTGACAAATAAGAAAGACACAGATAATTTATTCACCCAGTTCAGCAACTTGCCTATGTCTGGGGAGGATCACTGTCCGATCCTCAAGACTCCAGTATCACGGTTCAAAGTACAAAGGACTCTCACCTCTACTTCTCACTTAGTCAAAATCTTTTGCTCAGTCTAACCCCCTAGACTAGCTAGCAGTCTGATCACACAGACTCTCTTCGTGCTACCTACAAACTTCCAGTAACGAATAGCTACAGATCTGACACTCAGACTTAGCCTACCCTATTACATTGTGGAGTACACGGAATGCAACAGTACACTCTATCTCAAAGTTGTTGTATCTTAAGTAGACGACTTCTACAGCACTCTCTGCCAATCAGTCCGTCTCTCTCTGAGTTCTACCAACTCAGAATCTGCTCCCCTTGATCAATGATCGTCTGTTAGTATCGGGTAGCCTCAATACATGCTCAATCCGTTCTACCAACGCAGCTATTCTTCGAAGCGTCTATTTGATCTTTCAACAAGCCACGCTCCAATTGAACTCTGCGGATCAAACCTTGATCAAACTCAGCGAGTTCTGATCTGCTCTGCGCACCACACAACACAGAAAGTCTTCTACTCTGAATTCTGAGTGCCAAACAATCGGACACTAAGTGTTCTTCAAATTCAGTCTCTGCTCCCCCTCAAATTGACACAATCTATCAATATTGGGTAGCCTCGATCAATGCTCCACAGCCCGCAACAATATTTGTCGGTGGCCGATCACCGAGCTTCGATTGTTCCTTCAACGAACAGCGCTCCAGATGAACTCCGAATCAATCCTGAATCAAACTTCACGAGTTCTGATTCCTTCTGCACACAACACCAGTCAGTGTATATTACCTGCTACCTTTGGTTGATCTTTGAGTGCTCGATCGTTCTATTGATCGCTCTGTGCTATTCTATGTCTCTGGCTCTTGCCTCTGCCTTACTCTTGTAGCTTCTCAGGTTACAAGAAACAAAAACCTTGTTGCCATCATTATTAGAATCTACTCCTAGATTCTAGCAAGTTTGTTGGAGATTTCGTTGCCTAATTTGGACTCTTGGATCTTTATCTTTTTCGGCCATGTGCTGACAATTTCTGAGCTCAATATGACCTCTGCAGAGCTCCTTGGCTTTCCGCGATGCCAGCCACACCATCCCAGAACCTCTCTGTGAGTCTCCAGGTTGATCGGGTATTCTGCTCTAGCTCTGAGTCATCAGGGAGTGCTGAAGCAGACTCCGTCTCTTCATAGCTATCTCTCGCCTATTCTTCAGATAGTGTCTCAGCTTGAAATCTTCAGATCGCTGAAGCAGAATCTAGTTCTTTGTTGTTGTTTTGTCAGTCTCCAGATTGTGCTCCAGCCACCAATCTTCAAAGAGTGCTTCAGCAGTCTCTTGAGCAGTTTTGTCAAGAATGCCATAGCCTCAACAAGTTCTATGCTGCTGCCGCAAAGTGTACATTCCTCACCGAATTAGTCCAGTTTCTCTGTTATGTAGTGGCGTGAGATGGCCTTAAAGCAGACCCATCCAGAGTGACAGCCATCGAGCAATGGCCCCAGCCGTCTTCCGTTACAGAGGTGCACAACTTCCATGGTTTGACATCCTTTTATCGGTGTTTTATTCCCCACTTCAGCGGCATTATGGCACCACTTACTGTTTGCATGAAGGGGACCAAGTTCACATGGTTAGATGATGCCAAAGCTGCCTTTTGTGAGATTAAGCGTCGCCTTACGTCAGCGCCCATTTTAGTGTTACCTGATTTCTCCCAGCCATTTGAACTTCATTGTGACGCCTCCAAAACTGGTATTGGTGCTGTTCTAAGTTAGTCGGGGTGACCTGTTACTTATTTCAGTGAGAAGCTTTCTAGCACGAAGCTGCGTTTTAGTACATTTGATATTGAGTTCTACGCCCTTGTTCAGGCCGTCAAACATTGGCGTCATTATCTATTTCAGAGTGAATTTGTCCTTTACATTGACCATGATTCTCTTAAGGATCTTGGCAGCCAAGGAAGATATCTCATCGCCACTCATCTTGGCTCCCATATTTACAGCAATTCACCTTCGTGATTAAACAAAAGCCGGTATCTCTAATCGCGTGGCTGACGCCCTGAGTCGTTGACATACCTTACTTACGGAGTTGCGTGTTCAAGTACCCGGATTTGATTCATTCATGGACTTATACGCGGATGACCCTACATTTTCCCGCATTATTATGCAAGTCCAACTAGGTGAACCAACAGAGTTTTTTCTCGAAGATGGCTTTATGTTTTGTGGCATTCAATTGTGCATTCCTGATTACAGCCTCCGCCTGAAGGTCATTCAAGAACGGCTTAATGAGGGTCATGTTGACCAGGATCGCACTTTTCAACTTCTTGCTAGCCCATATTACTGGCCTTCGATGTGCAAGGAAGTTGGCAGATTCGTGGCCCGATGTCAGGTGTGTCACCTGGCGAAGGGCACTTCAACTAATGCCGGCCTATAGATGCCCTTCCCATCCCTACCCAACCGTGCTCTGACAATAGTATGGACTTTGTACTCAGTCATCCACGTACCTAACGTGGCATTGATTTTATCTACGTGGTGGTGGATCAAAGAGCAATCTGAGGTTGAAGCAGAGAGGAAGTCATTGATTAAGGGAGAGTATCGCTGGAGTCGTGTGAACTTGTGGAAGTCAGATTGAAGCAGCTGAGAGAGTTCGGAGAATGTGAGGTAGATGCTTAGGAAGAGCATAACGAGAGATAAACCCACGAGCGAAGAGCAAAGACTACGAGGTAGTTTAACTAAGTTGTGTTGAGCGCAGAAGAGATCAGAACTCACTGAGTTTGATCTAATATTGATCCACAAAACTCAACTAAAGCGTGGCCCGTTGAAGGATCAATCAGTTGCTTCGGAGAACAACTGCCGACAGATGTTGTTGCAGGTTGTTGGAGAGCTTAACGCTTTACCTGATAGTGACAGGTGGTCATTCATTGAGGGGGAGCAAGGTCTGGATTTGAAGAACTCAGTGGGAGACTGACTGTTTGGCAGAGCAGGCTAGAAGAGTCGTCGACAGAAGTTACAGCAATTCTGGTACAGAAGTTGCTTTAGCATTCTGTCTACTACACATTGTAATAGGATAGGCTAAGTCAGTGTGTCAGGTCTATAGCTGTTCATTACTGGAAGTGTGTAGATAGTACGAAGCGAGTCTGTGAGATCGGACTGCTAGTTAATCTTTGTGATCAGATTGAGCTAAGATTTCGACTAGGTTTGAAGAAGAGGTTGAAACTTGTGTAGGTTGAGTTTCTGGAATCTTTTGTACTATAACCTTGAATAGTAAAATGGATTGTAGAGCGGTCCTCCCCAGATGTAGGTGAAATTGGCATTGCGTTACTTTAGACGGGATACCACAGTTAGCTTCAGCAACTTCTGCCGCTCGGTTGCAGACACTTTGGTTTGGTAAACCTGAAGAACACAAACAAAATTTATTCACCTAGTTCGGCAATTGCATACGTCTGAGGAGGACAACTCTTGGTCCTCAAGATTTCAATATCTTAGTTAGACTACACCACTACTCCTAACCCAGACAAAATGTCCGCTCAATCTGTCAACACAGACTAGCTACACTGGTACTCTACTTTCAATAATAGATAGTTAGCAGTTCTATAACTCTAAGCCTATCTTATTACAAAGTATACCCAGATGTTGTTGTAGCAACTTTTTTGGCCAAGTTGCTATCGCTTCTGTCCGCGACTTCTTTAAGCACTCCCTGATGAGTAGTTGGACTCTCTGTTTTGCTCCCCCTCGATTAATGACCCCCCGCCACTCTAGTCGACTCTGCGACTGTCAATCGTTCAGCCTGTCAACGAGACTTCGCTCTATTCAACTCCCTCGAATCAAAATCAGATCAGACTACACCAGTCCTGATCACTCCTCAGCCTAAAACATAACTATCGCTCCAGCACTTCTCTTCTTCTGCGAACTTTGATCTCTGCTCATTGTGTGTTTTCTTCGATTCGGTCTGCTTGTATCTGTTGCTTCGGTCTCTGCCTGCTCATATAGCTTTTTGCACCTCAGTAACTTCTTCCAACAGATAATGCTACCTTCTGAAACCTCCCCTGGATTCCTGGAGGTTGTTGATATTCAGTTTCCTAAATTGGAATTTAGAAACCTTATCTTGATTGCCTTCATCCGCGCCGTTGCTGAAGATTCTCTGATCAGCTAGGACTTCGCTCTGGCCGTTGCTACGCCGACAACAATCACCCGAACCTCCGAGCACCTTCAAATTGATCTGTTGCAAAGATACGCTCTTTAGTTTTAGCCTTGAATCTTCAAGAGATGTTATAGCCTCTTCTGGTTCTTGTCTTGATCCCTTCAGTTCATCTGTACCAGCTCCAAGCGTCACAGGCTGTTATAGCTTCTTCTGCCTCTTTTGTTTTGTCAGTCTTCATTTGCAAGTACCACCTTCTGGTACCATAAGTTGCTGTAGCCTCTTCTTCTCGTGGATCTTCTGCTTTGTCATAGATGTCATATGCATATCAATCTCCCCCTTGGAATTTTTGACAAAACTACTAAGACTGACAAGACCTGTCATCTATCTACCTACACGAATAGGCTATAGCTACTTCTCGTACGAAGATCTATTGAAAGGCTATTCACTATTAACCTTCTCAACATTCTACAAATGTTTTACAGTAGCAGGAATAATGTGACAGTTCAAAACACAGTTTAGTTTATTACAAATCTCTTCTCCCCCTTTTGGTCAAAAATGACAGGGGTCTTCAAACTGCAGGAGGAGAGGTTCCCGATGTCGGGAACTTTAAGTCTCTTAGAAGGCTTTTTAGTTGATCTCGCCGTGCTGCATTTCTCTTTGCCTCAGCCGTCAGGTGCTCCAGCTCTGACTCCAATAAGCTGATCACTCTAAGCTGCAGTGCGTCCCTCATAGTGGCAGGCTGAGCTGAAGAATCCGCTGTAGCATCTTCTTATCCTCCTGAGAAAGCTTCTAGCACTGGCTCTCCTTCAGCCACATGAACGATGTGCCTTCCCTTGAAAATTTTATGCTCCACCACAAATCTTTGTGGGGCCTCAGAAAGCCCTTCTAACGGCCTTACCAACTCTAGTAGTTGACGGGTGATCAGCTCATTGATAAAAGAAGGGAAGGCATTGCTTTGCCTTGATCTGGTGGAGCTTGCATGCTCAGCTATCTACGGGAAAATGGTTTGTCCCAAGTCCACCTTCCTTCTCTGCACAATACTAAACAGGTGCCGTGCCATCTCCTTGTTCACCTTGCCCTTGTCAGTGTTGGGAATCCAGTTCTTCACATAGATGTTGAATAGCAGGGCGTACTTAGGAGAGAGGTCTGCAGCTGCGAGGTTGTGGCTCACCCATCCTGTGCGCAGCCCACCGGTGAGGGTGCCTGCCAGCTCATTAGTGCTTACCTCAGTAGGGAACCTCGCTTCTGCCTCTATGCCAAAATATTCATTGATCACAACAGGTGTGATAAAAGCTTCCCTTCCCCTATGTTGAGGTATGGCATCCCTTGACAAAACAACACAAGATTCTGCTATAGCAATCCCTGAAGATTTGGAGCTGAAGCACAATCTGGAGGCTGAAAAAATAGCAACACAATTTAGCGAAAAAGAACCAGAATCTACTATAGCACTCTGTGGACTACAAAAGCTGAGGCAAACTAGGCAACAGACAGAGGACAGAATCTACTTCAGCAAACCGTGTTGATTTGAAGCTAGAGTAGACTAACAGATTAATTTGAAGCCGCACGGAGAGACTTCGGTGAGGTGCTACATGCGTCACGAAAGTTCAGGGTGCGCCACAAACGTCATTAAGAGGTCAGCAAACGTCATCACATGGACGGAAGCTTTTATGAAAGATAAGTTTTCTAAATTCGGATTTAGGTAACCAAATCTCAAACAACTCCGCAAGAATCTAGGAAAAGATTCTTTAGGTGCTGTGCTGCCCGAGGAATCCAAAGGCAGTGCGGATTCCAAAAAGCTGTCTGATGATTCCTATATAAAGGAGTGCAGAGGTAGCTTAAAAAAGGCAGATCAATCAAGAAAGAGAATGGAAGCAGAGAATACACAGTGAGTTACAGAGTTGTGTAGTGCGTAGAGGAGATCAGAACTCGTAGGGTTTGATCTAGCATTGATCCACATAATTTAAATAGAGCGCAGCTCGTTGAAGGGTTAATCAGTGCTTCGAAAAACAGTTGCGAACAGGTGTTGTCGCAAGATGTTAAGAACTGATCATTGCTACTCGATAGTGACAGATGGTTATTGGTCAGGTTGGGTCCGACTATTTGGCAGAGAGTGCTAGAATAGTTGTCGACCAAAGTTAGAGCAACTCTGTTATAGAGTGTGCTATAACATTCCGTCTACTACATTGTAAATATGCTAAGTTTGTGAGTCAGGTCTGTAGCTATTTGTTACTATAAGTGTGTAGGTAGCACGAAGCAAATCCTTGTGATCAGATTACAAATAGAGATTTCAGCTAGGTGAGAAGTAGAGGTTAGAGTCCTTTGTACTTTAAATCGGATAGTGAAATCTTCAGGATAAGAGTGTGATCCTTCCCAGACTTAGGCAAGTTGCCGAAATGGGTGAAAAAATTATTTGTGTCTTTCTTATTCGGCTAGAAGAACAAATTTGGCAGAAAGATACAACGAGTTCTACAACAAAAGCTGTAACTCAAGAAGCAGCGTAGTCAGAATGCTCAGGCAGATTTACTAGGACCTCTTTGACTAGCTAGCCATAATATTTTTTTAGACATTGTAACTGATTTAAATAGGTTTACCTCTCTCAACAGCTTGATGTTCTCAGGCACTCTGTACGTCTTAGCCTCCAGAAGTTTCTAGTGTATTATGGTATGCTTCACCACCACGTCCCACATTCCGGACACAAATTTGCTTCTGAACCATATGTCCTTGTGCTCAAACCCGGTTATCTTCTTCAAGGGCACATGAGGTCCCCTGGATGATTCTCCAGTCTGTGTCGGAGGGGGCAATCTAGAGTCGGCTGACTCTGACTTAGACTCATCACTGGTTGAGTAGATCTCAATGGGTTCATTTCGTTTGATTACAGCCTCTTTAGAGGCACCTTCATCTTCTTTAACTTCTTTATCTTCATCACTTCTTTCCACCCCAGACTTATATCTTCTGTGGAAGAACTGGGTAGCTTGGTGAGTTGCTTGTCAGCGGCCTTCTTTGACCGAGTTTCATGAGATGCTTTAGCATCTTCTTCTCCTTTCTGGTTTTTCTTCTTCTGAAACCAGTTCCTTCTCAACCTCCCTAGAGAGGTGCTCAGCCACTTCAACCACCCTTTTCTTTGAGAACGGCCCTTCTGCTAGCACAGCCGGTTCTCCAGTCGGCTTCCAGGTGAGTAGCGAAACCTCCACGGGTCCCCTTATCTGAATGAAGATAGGCCGATGCTCGGACTCTACCGTTGCAGTCTTCTGAGGACTGACATTCTTTCGCTTCCTTGCCTCAATGCTTGTGCTTGACTTGGTGACCTTTTCACCTTTGGTTCGTGCCATTTTTGCTGGTTGATGGACGAGGGTTGTCGTCGGAGATCTGAATATTGTTGAAGACAGAGAAACAAGCCCTAGAAAATCCATTATTTCCCTTTTTCTTTTTGAATTTCTCTGGGCACGTGTCAGCCATTTATTCATCGAGCGTTGACCCTTTACACATCGTCAGCTCCAAGCAATAGAAGTTGCTGCAACAGCTTCAGTCTCTTTTCACTTGGACTTTTGCTTTTGATTCCTGTCCCTCGGATTGACTTCTCTCCAATTCCGTTGTACCGGCGTCTAGCAGTCACTTCTCTGTCTGGTCATTATCCATCACCCCAACCTTCCGTCTCCATTGGGTCTTGTAACAGTATGAGCTTTGTGAGGGAATTCTTTGACACTTCTGATATTTGTCTTCCGATCTGTCTTTTTCTACCAACCTTGGTCACTTCGGCTTCATGCTCTGAGCTTCCAAGGTCTTTTCTTCAGTTCATCCATAATCAACACAGTCTCTGTTTTGGGCAATCTATGAACATCAGCTGTTCCTTTACCGAGCACTCTTCTTCTTTGTCCATTCCCAAAAGTCACGTTCAATTATCTATAGGGAAGAATGTTAGACAAGTCTGTTCTGGTTCCCCCTCTTGCCTCCGATGAAAATATATGTATGGCTTCCAGTAATTGTTTAGAACAAAGCAATCTTGTTGAATGTGCCCCAGTTGATCCCTGAAACAACACCTGCGCTTGTTCAGTGAAGTTCTACCTGGGAGTGGAGGAGGTTACTCCAGCAACCTCTAGTTCTTTCTTCTGGACCTTTTCTCCAGACACTATTTTTCTTGCTTGGTGTGAGCCTCCTTCCTCTGTAATTCTGGATCAACCCCTTTTGTATCCATAGACAAATATTGTTACTCCATAGTCACTTTCTCCTGTGTACCCAAGACCGGGTTTTCCACCCCCATCCCTCTGGTAGGATAAGATTTCATCTAGGATTGTTGAGCTGCATTTGTCTCTCTTCTCTGTATCACTATGCAGACTGACCTCTTCATTCTCATCTTTCTAGTTCCTTGGTCTGTTATGAAAAATAGGTAATGTTCTTCTGGAGTTCATTTCTCTCTTTCTCAATAGAGACTATCCTGACCTGCAGCTCCTTGTTGATCTCAAGAACTTTTAGCCATTCTTCGTGCAGCAAGGCAAAGTCTCTTTCCAGTGAATTCTCTGTGAACTCTTCATCATCCCTGCTATCTGACTCAACAATCCTGTAGACAATCTCAGAGTTTATTAAATCTGAATGTTCAATAACATTAACAGTAGTAAGGGCAATGTTGCTTTTCTTCTTAGTTTCTTCTCCACTGTCCTCATCACTCCAATTGACTGTCAGAGACTTGCTGTTCTTCTTTTGATAGCTGGGGCAGTCTGACTATCTATGACCATTCCTTTCACATTCCCAGCATTGGATTCCCTTTGACTTGTCCTTCTTGTCTTCTTCACTTTGGTCTGCATTTTGGTTCCTTCTCTGGGGATTTCCTCCTCTCCTGGATTGATTTCTTCCACTAGATCTTTGTCCCGCAGACGAGGATGTTTGTTCTATCTTCTTGAAGAGTTTGCTGAAGTTCTTTGCCGGAAGACCTAGTTGCTGTCCCAACTCTTCTGTTGATATACCTTTTCCTTGGTCTCAGCCTTCAGCCCAACATTCTTCCCAGAGGATGGTGTAGCATCTTCTTCCCTCTTCATCTCGAACTGCCTTAATGACCCTATCAGAGCGTCCAACCTCATATTTTTGATGTCCTGAGCTTCCTTTATGGTCGTGACCTTCATAACAAATTTTGATGTCAAAGACCTGAGAACTTTCCTGACCAGCTTCTCTTCTGTTATTATTTCTGCAAGGGCATAGGCTTCGTTGGACAGGTCACATAGACAAGCAATGAAATCTGTGATGGTTTCTTCCTCTAACATCTTCAGGTTCTCAAATCTCGAGGTTAATTCTTAAACTTTTTACTTTTTCAGTTCCCTCATGAGCAATTTCGAGAATATCCTGAAATTGTGCAACGTTGCTGATGTAAAGTTATAGCCTCTGAAATTATAGCTTCTGCTTAAGCACTCTCTGTATCTTTCAACGGAATTACTCTACTGGCAGAATAAGAAAGATACAGTATTTGTTCACCCAGTTCATCTGAGGAGGATATTCTGATTCTCAAGATTCCACTATCTCAGGTTGAAGTACAAAGACTCACACCTCTACTTCTCACGTAGCCCAAATCTTATGCTCAGTCCAATCACCTAGACTAGCTAGCAGTCTGATCAACCAGACTCTTTTCGTGCAATCTACACACTCTCTGTAATGAAGAGCCACAGACCTAACTCACAAACCTAACCTATTCTATTACAATGTGTAGCTCACGGAATGCTTAAGCTCACTCTTCACCAGAGTTGCTGTATCTCCAGTCAACGTCTCTTCTAGCTCTCCCGCCAATCAGTCGGAACTCTGAGTTCTGCAAACTCAGTCTCTGCTCCCCCTCAATCAATGACACACTCTATCTATATGGGGTAGCCTCGATTAGCTCTCACAAAGCCTGCGACAACCCTGTCCGCAGCTGTTGTTCGAGCTCTGATTGATCCTTTAACGAGCAATGCTCTAGTTGAACTTCGGGGATCAATGCAGAGTCAAACTCCACGAGTTCTTATTTCACCAGTCTTCAACCCAATGTGTATACCCTGCTACCATAGGTTGATCTCTGTGGTTTTCTCTCTTTCCCTATGTCGCTCCTTTTCAAGCTTGCCAGATTGCCAGGGACCGAAACCTCGTTGCCATCATTATCAGAATCTTCTCCTGGATTCTACTAAGTTTTGTTGAAGATTGATAGAGCCTAGTTATACGCGCTATTTAGATCTTAACACTGTGCTTGTTTGCATTATTTTGTGTACAAGATTACTGGTTTTCGGTATTTTTGTATTTCAGGATGAAATACGAGCATAAGTCAGATGCGCGCTAACGGGCGCTTTTAAAGGGCGCAATGCACGACCTGCGGAGCTAGCAGCGGAAAAGGAGATAGGAGATAGCTAATTCAGACTGCAGTGCACAAATTAACTGCGCAAAGCGAGTAGCGCAATCAACGTGCGCAGCGAGCCATCCGCAGGATAGCAGTGTTTCTAAATTTTGATCATCATTATCCTTACAAAATCTCCTAGATTTGGAAAGTAGCTAAGATTCTCACGGGCCAAATCTAAGCATTCCTTGGGCTTCAAGACCAGTATATAAAGAGGAGGGAAGCTAGGGTTTCGAGAGGATATATAGAGAGAGAGAGACATATAGCAGCAGGGACACACGAGCTCAAGAAAGCCTGCCGTCGAGAATCTGCGCAAACCACCTGCGCCAGCCGAAAACAGCAACCTGCGATTGCGCCGGCTTGCTACTTCTCCTTGGCTCCTTTAGTTTTACTTATTATATCTATGATGTTTGCTTCTAGCATGTCTAGCTAAACACCTTGTATCGGTTGGGCATGATTCTATGAAGTATTTCCTTTGAGACTTGTGTTTAATGCTTAGTTCGTCTACTTATATTAATTCTATGCACATGGGTGATAATTAGTTGTGCGAATAAGAGAAGCCTTGAACCGCAATCTTATTCTAACTGCTCGTTATTGAATGTTAAACTGGTTGATAACTTGACGGTGACAACTAGGAGTAACACACTAGGATAATCGGCTACTACTGTGATAGGATTCGTAGTTGCTTAGACTACTTTTAAGAATTAATAGCTCATGGACTTTGATCGGAACATGTGCGCACGTTAAGAAGCCTTGATGGGACACTAACTTAAGTAGAACTGCACTATAGATGTTTAGAGTCAATGATAAGGGATACGTTCATAGAGGATTGTCTTTCCCGACACTCTTCATAGTTATAGTACTTAATATCTACTGCCTGCGCACGTATAGTGCAATTCTGCTTTCACTACTGTTCATTCGCGCACCTGCGCAACCCAATCACTCACAAACCCTAATTTCGTAAGTTGTAGGTTGCTAGCGAAGACGAGTCTGCATGCTTGATCGCGCGTCGTTGTACGCGTCAAATTAATCCTTCCTTCTCCACTTAGTACAGCGGCTAAGTCAGGGTCGATCCCACTAGGAGCGTGCAGACTGGTCTTAGCTAGCAACCTACAACTTACGAAATTGGGGTTGTGAGTGATGGGGTTCCGCAGGTGCGCGAATGAACCGTAGTGAAAGCAGAATTGCACGATACGTGTGCAGGCAGTAGATATTATGTACTATGACTACAAAAAGTATCGGTACAGACAATCCTCTATGAATGTATCCCTTATCATCGACTCTAAACATCTATAGTGCAGTTCTACTTAAGTTAGTGTCCGATCAAGGCTTCCTAACGTGCGCGCATGTTCCGATCAAAGTCCATGAGCTATTAATTTCTGAAACTAGTTTAAGCAGCTAAGAATCCAATCACAGTAGCAGCAGATTATCCTAGTGCGTTACTCCTAGTTGTCACCGTCAAGTTATCAACTAGTTTAACATACAATAACGAGCAGTTAGAATAAGATTGCGGTTCAAGGTTTCTCTTATTCGCACAACTAATTATCACCCATATGCATAGAATTAATATAAGTAGACGAACTAAGCATTAAGCACAAGTCTCAAAGGAAATACTTCATAGAATCATGCCCAACCGACACTAAGTGTTTAGCTAGACATGCTAGAAACAAACATCATAGAAATAATAAATAAAACTAAGGCAGCCAAGGAATAGTAGCAGGTCGGCGCAATTGCAGATTGCTGTTTTCGGCTGGCGCAGGTGGTTCGCGCCGAATCTGGGCTGGAGTAGCTCGTGTGTTTTTGCTGCTGTGTGTCCTTCTCTCTATGTGCCCTCCTCTCTCTTCCAAACCCTAGCTTCCCTCCTCTTATATACTGGTCTTGAAGCCCAAGGAATGCCTAGATTTGGCCCGAGAGAATCTTAGCTACTTCCCAAATCTAGGAGATAATGATGATCAATATTTAAAAACTCTGCTATCCTGCGCACGCGGATTGCGCTACTTGCTTCGCGCAGTCGGTTTGCGCACTGTAGTCCGAATCAGCTATCTCCTTTTGCGCTGCTAGCTCCGCAGGAGGGAATTGGCCGCACCTAGGCAGGGCGTAGGAGAGTCACTATCAGAGTACTATGAGCGTTTCAGGGAGCTGGAAGCCAACTGCTATAATCATGGCCTGCCCCAAAATGTGCTGATAGAGAATTTCTTGAACGGGCTACGACCGATGGAACTTAGATTGTTGAATGCATGCGCAGGTGGTGACATATGCAACATGTATCCGGAGGATGTCTGGCAGATGATCGAGGACTCTGCTGGACAGGTGAGGCATCAATTGACGCTCGAGAACAGTCGTGCGCGCGCTGTGCATCAGGTGGATTCCAGTGCTGAAATAAAGGAAATGAAAGCCATGCTACAGAAGCTGATGAGTGCGCAAGGCACGCAACCAGTTGCGCAGAAGGCATGCGAGTTCTGTACGTCCACTGAACACAAAATCGACGCATGTACCACACTTTTTGAGGAATCAGGAGATGTAAATGCTCTAGTAGGATGGGACAATAGAGGACCGCAGAGGCAGAATCAGCCACGCTTTGGACTGGCCGCAAATGGATTCAGATGAAGGGAAAACAGCAATCTCCAAAGGCTGCCAGCGGAATATCGCACACCTCAGCAGGCGCAACAAGCATACAACCCACCGCACCGCCGCAATGACGCACCAGCACAGAATAACCAGCAACCGCGGCGCTCCTTGGAAGAAATAGTGGGTCAGTTAGCAGACACTGTGCGCAAGAATGATGAAAGTATAACAAGAGGTTCGAGTCAATTGAGAAGCAGTTGTCGCAGATTGCTACCACGGTTTATGAGCTAAAAAAGAGCAATGGCAACCTATCTTCGCAAGTGATTCAAAACCCTAAGGGAGGAGTTAACGCCGTAACACTGAGGACTGGGCGCACAGTTGGGACAGCTTCGACCGCGAAGGTGCCCGCGCAGCCAGTTGCGCAACCTCCAGAGCCAGCACAGCCGGATGCGCAACCAGCCGCGCCAGCTACAAACCAACAGGGGGTGGCGCCAGGTATTATACAATCAGGAGAAAAGAGTACCAGTCATACTAACGCACCTGCACCTTTTCCTGTGCAGGCACCTTTAGCAAGGAAGGAGGCGCTAGACAAGGAGTTATATGAATTATTCAGTAAGGTGGATAAACATTCCCTTAATTGAGGCAGTTCGGCAGATCCCCAGATACGCCAAATTCTTGAAGGAGCTGTGCACAAACAAGAGGAGGAAAGGCGAGTGCGCACAAGTAATGCTTAACGCGCATGCATCAGCAATTGTGCAACACAAGGTACCCCTAAATGCCAGGATCCAGGTACGTTCACCATACCGTGCACCTTAGGTAAGACCACGGTAAGCAACTGCATGATTGATCTCGGTGCATCTATAAATGTGCTTCCTTACTCCTTGTATGTGTCTGAAATTTCAAGTGTCTCTACTTATGCAGATTTGTGAACTAGCAGTTGCTGCAGCACACTCTTGTTCACTTAAATGTAGGCACATCAGACAATGAATAGGACACAGATTTGTTCACCCAGTTCGGCCAATCTGCCTACGTCTGGGGAGGACACAGATGTGTTGCTGCTTCAGATTGAGGTTGATCTTTTGCTTCCCAACACTTGTACCAGTACTCCACTTGTTCTGAGACTTTTTTTTTGTTTGAGAAAACTGTTGTCCATGATGCTGCAGCATCCTCTTGTACACATGTCTAGATCCAATTTTCTCTGCCATTTTTGAGAAGGCATCTGAATTCTTCTTCTCGTCTGTCTCACCATCTGAGGCTTTAATGAACACTGTCCCTTTGGAGCTTTCTTCACCAGTATATCCAAGCCCTGTTTTCCCTTTTCCAAGTCTTTGGTAAGATAATATTTCGTCCAGAATATTGCTCTGCGGGTCAGCTGTCTTGGCTGCTGCTGAAGTGGATTCAACAGAGGTCTGTCTTTCTGAATCTTCTCTTTTCAGAATAGTAACTTGATTATCAACTGAGGGTAGACGTCTCCTTCGTTCTTCTTCCAAGAGATTTACTCTGTCAGTCAAGGTCTGATTGGTCTGAAGAACTGCCTCACACTGTTTGAGTATCTTCCTCAGAAGATCAGCAAAACTGTCAGATGAGTCATCGTCATCTTCACTCTCAGAGACTTCAATCCCATAGTGAATTTCAACCTTATTTAGCTCATTGAGGTGGACATCTGAAACACTTGTCAGCACAACACAGTTTTCTTCATCACTCTCATCCGAATCACTCCATTTTGCTGTCATGGATTTGCTGTTCTTTTTCTCAGAATTCTTGAAGGGTTTGCTTGGACAATCAGCCTCAATGTGTCCGTACCCTTCACAGTTCCAGCATTGAACTCCCTTTTTCATCTCTTTCTTGTCATCATCGTCCAGTGCTGGTTCTTTCCCTTTCTTCTTTCTTTCACTGCCCCGTCTGAATTGTCTTCGCGAGGAAGAGCTTCTCTCAGTTCTGGATTCCATGTTTTTCAGAAACTTTCCTAGATTTTTAACCAGCATGCTCAACTGATCGTCTGGAACTGTCTGCTTGATTTCTGCTTCAGCCTTCAAACCAACATTCTTGTCCTTGGAAGTGGTGTCTTCTTTGACCAGTTTCATCTCAAATTGTTTGAGCGACCCCATCAGCTCTTCCAACCTCATGAATCTGACATTCTGAGCTTCTTCAATGGCTGTCACCTTCATGTCAAATTTTGTGGGCAGCGATCTGAGAACCTTTCTGATAAGCTTTTCTTCTGGAATGGGCTCACCAAGGGCATGAGCTTCATTTGCAAGATCACAGAGTTTAGCATTAAACTCAGTGATAGTTTCTTCATCAAGCATCCTCAGATTCTCAAATTGTGTGGCAATAATCTGGAGTCTTGACAGCTTTACTCTATCAGTTCCCTCATGGGCAGTTTGCAGAATCTCCCATGCTTGCTTGGCCATGTCACAGTTTGAGATCAACCTGAAGTTATTAGCATCAACTGCAGCAAAAATTGCATTCAGAGCCTTTGAATTACCAGTTGCTGCAGCACCTTCTTCAGCAGTCCATTCCTCTTCAGGTTTAATTCTTGTCACTCCTTGCTGATCCATGGTGATTGGGGGAGACCACTGAACCACAACAGCTCTCCATGTCTTCTCATCAATAGCTTTGAGAAAAGCTTTCATTCTAGCTTTCCAATAACCATAGTTGCTCTCTTCCAGGAGGGGAGGTCTACTCGTGCTCTGTCCTTCCTTCATTGTCTTGGCAACTTCAGGGACACTGTAGGACCTTTTAAACTCTGTGTGTCGAGTTCCCGCTCTGATACCAATTGAAATTTCAAGTGTCTCTACTTATGCAGATTTGTGAACTAGCAGTTGCTGCAGCACACTCTTGTTCACTTAAATGTAGGCACAGCAGACAATGAATAGGACACAGATTTGTTCACCCAGTTCGGCCAATCTGCCTACGTCTGGGGAGGACTATTCTCCAGTCCTCAATCCACTCAACCAAAGGTTCAGATCACACTAGGTTACAACGCACGCAACCTATGCTACTTTAACCCCGTGTGGACTACTCAACACAATCAGAACAAGCTCTGATTTGTGCCAGCACACCCTCTACAAAATGTCAGTCTAGAATAGCTACAATCCTCTTCAAGAACTCAGCCTATTCTAGCCTACACTACTCAGCAGGGTTGCTGCAGCAACAGCTGTAACACCAGCTGAAGCACTCTGTCCGCGTCGCTCCAAGGCCTCCTGCCGAGCCGATCGAACCACTCCAAGAGCGCTGCACACTCTGAGTAACTCCCCCTCACTCAGTGACCACCTTCCACTAGTGAGTTCTTCTGCACGAACCTCGACCGAGCCTTCCACCCGTCAGCTCTCCCGCGGCTGCCTTTGATCAACCAACAAGCTCCACAGCTCTAAATTGGCTTCCAGATCAAAGCACGAATCAGTCTCTGCAAGACCTGACTTTCTTCTGCAATACGCACCACAGCTCTGCGCTCAACGCTCTGCCCGTGTATGTTGATCGAAGAACAACTTCCGTAGCACACCCAGAAAAATCCTCTCTCTGAATTTCGTGTCTACTCTCGTGTATCACTCAGCTTCGATGCCCCTCTTCAGCCCTCAAACCTTCTGCTTAAATACCCTCACCACTTTAAGCAATTTCCAGGTTTAGGCCATTGACCCACAAGATCAATTATCTCCTAAAATCTAGGAGATTAGATTTGATTAATATCTTGAAGCATATCTCCTTCTCTGACTGATAATCCTTGCTGAAATATGCTCAGCAGCATTTTAGAAATCCTTCTAAGCACTTGCACAAAGCTGCCAAGCCTTCAAAACTCACCCAGCACAAAACTGTTATTCGGACAGTTGAACTAGCTCTTGAACCAGCACCTGCTGCAGCATCCCCTGCTGCATCTGTTGCTGGTTTACTTCTGCTGTAAACTTCTGCTGGCCTCCTTGATTGATTGAGCTGCAGCAGCTCCTTGTTCACTCATGCTGGTTTTGTCAAACACTGCCATACTTGCATTATCAATCTCCCCCTTGGCATTTTGACAAAACCTTAAGGCCAATGCACTCTTCCGAAAACCAGAAACGAAATACTCTAAATAAAAATTAATAGAGAGTAAGTAGATGAGGCCACACTCGGCCATAGCATACTGACCACGCAGGGTCAAAAAAAATGTATCAATATTCAGCAGCATATAAATCTTCTCTCCCCCTTTTTGTCATAGATGCTCAAGGGGCCTGCTCCTCATCCTCCAGGAACTCCAAGTCTCTGATGAGGCTCCTGATCTGTCCACGCCTGGCATCTCTCCTCTTGGCTTCAGCATCAAAAATAGCCAGCTCAGACCGGAGGTGACACACAATCCTGGCACGAAGAGCAGACTGGATTGTGGCAGCAGGGGGAAGAGATTCCTCCAAGGGAGCTGGAGCTGAAGAACCACCCATGAGAAGATCCTCATAGGCAACATCCACTGCATGTTTTCCCTTGAATAATTTGTGATCAACAGTAAAGACCTGCAGCTCCTCAGATAAGCCTTCAGTAATCGCTCCGAACTCTGGGTGCTGAGATACCATGATCCCATGGATGAGGGAGGGCAGCACAATAGGCTTGCTGGAGGAGGCACTCCCGGCATGTATAGCAAGCTGAGGGAACATCACACTTCCCAGGCTGATCTTCCTCCTCTTTCCAATAGAATAAAGAAGGTTAGCAAAGTCTTTGTTGACCTTCCCTCTGTGAGAACTAGGAATCCAGTTCCTTGCACCAAGATGATACAGCAGAGCATACTTGGAGGTTAGCTCAGCTGCACTGAGATTCGGGCTGCCCCAAGACAGGCACACTCCCGCTGTAAGGGTCTTCGCCAATAATTCAGGCTTCACATCAGTGGGAGCCCTTGCATTCTCAGAAATCCCAAGGAATGCATCAATAATTTCCGGAGTAATAACCACTTGTTTACCCCTTACCCAGCTTCTCCCATACTCATCAGCTCCTTCGTCTCCAAATTTTTCTTCCATATTCACTATAAATTCTCTAACCAGAATAATATTGAAACGGTGAGGAAAGGTTAGGGACTTGAGCAGTTTTACCTCAGTCAGGAGCTCAATCATAGCAGCTGATCTATACTTGTCTTGCACCAGACGCTTCTCATGCACAATGTGTTTCCTCTCAACAGCACTCCAGGATTGAGAGACGCTTTTGTTCCTGAACCATGTGCCTCCGACAGTGAGAGCAGAGAAATCTTCAGCTCCAGGACCTTTCTCAGAGGGTCCACCAAGAGATCCTTCTTCACTGGATGAGTTTTCACTACTGGAGCCTGGGATCAGGATAGGAGCTTTGCCCTTGTCTGAAGAAGGGGGATGTGCTGCAGCAGGTTCTTGTTCAGGGGACTCAGCAGCTGTTTCAACCCCTTCACCAATAATACCTGGAGACATGACCAGTGATCTGCACTCTTCTCCTGCAGGAACTGCTGCAGCAGTCTCTGCTGCTTGTTCTTCCTCTGAAGCAGCTTCAGTCATATCTGCTTCTGGCAGCACAGCAGAACCGGAGACAGGTTCTCCATCACGTACCAGCCGCCTCCTCTTCTGCGAAGCTTCTTCAGAGGGAGAGGGCTCACTGTGCGACACAGGGAGAGGGTTTGGTTCCCACACAACCACCTCCAGCGGCTGAGCAGGGTCTTCGTTGCGTGCCTTGGTCCTTCTCTCAGACCTGCTTTGCCTGTCAGCTGCCAGATTCTTCTTCAGTCCGCGTGTCTTCACCATTGCTGCAGAGATGTGGAAGGAAGGAGGAGCGCACAGAGGATGATCGGCAGAGATTTTTGAGACGCCCTTTGCTCTTGATCTGTGCCCTAGAAAATATTTACCCGTTATTTTCTTTTCCTTTTTGAAGTGTAAGTCACGTGCCTCTCATGCGCAAATATTTTCTTTTCATCTTTAGCAACCAACACATGTGAACAAGCTAATTCGGACCAGGTTGCTGCAGCACATGTGAGCTTGTTCACCTATTCACTTCAGGCTGCAATTTTTGCTCAGATTATCCTTGAGAGATTCTGGTGGAGCCTTCTTCACCCATACTTGGAATACACCGGAGCTTTTCTTCTTCTGATCTTCCAGCCTCCTAACCCTTTGTTTGGGTTTCCATATTTGTACCATCTTTGATTTACCCTTGTTTTTATTAATCCAGTGCCCTTGTGCAGCAACATAAAATGGAGTCTTTGTGCAACATGTGCTGATTCTGGACTTTGCTCCCCCTTTTTCAGCTGAGCAAGTTCTGTGTTGCTGCTTCAGATTGAGGTTGATCTTTTGCTTCCCAACACTTGTACCAGTACTCCACTTGTTCTGAGACTTTTTTTTTGTTTGAGAAAACTGTTGTCCATGATGCTGCAGCATCCTCTTGTACACATGTCTAGATCCAATTTTCTCTGCCATTTTTGAGAAGGCATCTGAATTCTTCTTCTCGTCTGTCTCACCATCTGAGGCTTTAATGAACACTGTCCCTTTGGAGCTTTCTTCACCAGTATATCCAAGCCCTGTTTTCCCTTTTCCAAGTCTTTGGTAAGATAATATTTCGTCCAGAATATTGCTCTGCGGGTCAGCTGTCTTGGCTGCTGCTGAAGTGGATTCAACAGAGGTCTGTCTTTCTGAATCTTCTCTTTTCAGAATAGTAACTTGATTATCAACTGAGGGTAGACGTCTCCTTCGTTCTTCTTCCAAGAGATTTACTCTGTCAGTCAAGGTCTGATTGGTCTGAAGAACTGCCTCACACTGTTTGAGTATCTTCCTCAGAAGATCAGCAAAACTGTCAGATGAGTCATCGTCATCTTCACTCTCAGAGACTTCAATCCCATAGTGAATTTCAACCTTATTTAGCTCATTGAGGTGGACATCTGAAACACTTGTCAGCACAACACAGTTTTCTTCATCACTCTCATCCGAATCACTCCATTTTGCTGTCATGGATTTGCTGTTCTTTTTCTCAGAATTCTTGAAGGGTTTGCTTGGACAATCAGCCTCAATGTGTCCGTACCCTTCACAGTTCCAGCATTGAACTCCCTTTTTCATCTCTTTCTTGTCATCATCGTCCAGTGCTGGTTCTTTCCCTTTCTTCTTTCTTTCACTGCCCCGTCTGAATTGTCTTCGCGAGGAAGAGCTTCTCTCAGTTCTGGATTCCATGTTTTTCAGAAACTTTCCTAGATTTTTAACCAGCATGCTCAACTGATCGTCTGGAACTGTCTGCTTGATTTCTGCTTCAGCCTTCAAACCAACATTCTTGTCCTTGGAAGTGGTGTCTTCTTTGACCAGTTTCATCTCAAATTGTTTGAGCGACCCCATCAGCTCTTCCAACCTCATGAATCTGACATTCTGAGCTTCTTCAATGGCTGTCACCTTCATGTCAAATTTTGTGGGCAGCGATCTGAGAACCTTTCTGATAAGCTTTTCTTCTGGAATGGGCTCACCAAGGGCATGAGCTTCATTTGCAAGATCACAGAGTTTAGCATTAAACTCAGTGATAGTTTCTTCATCAAGCATCCTCAGATTCTCAAATTGTGTGGCAATAATCTGGAGTCTTGACAGCTTTACTCTATCAGTTCCCTCATGGGCAGTTTGCAGAATCTCCCATGCTTGCTTGGCCATGTCACAGTTTGAGATCAACCTGAAGTTATTAGCATCAACTGCAGCAAAAATTGCATTCAGAGCCTTTGAATTACCAGTTGCTGCAGCACCTTCTTCAGCAGTCCATTCCTCTTCAGGTTTAATTCTTGTCACTCCTTGCTGATCCATGGTGATTGGGGGAGACCACTGAACCACAACAGCTCTCCATGTCTTCTCATCAATAGCTTTGAGAAAAGCTTTCATTCTAGCTTTCCAATAACCATAGTTGCTCTCTTCCAGGAGGGGAGGTCTACTCGTGCTCTGTCCTTCCTTCATTGTCTTGGCAACTTCAGGGACACTGTAGGACCTTTTAAACTCTGTGTGTCGAGTTCCCGCTCTGATACCAATTGAAATTTCAAGTGTCTCTACTTATGCAGATTTGTGAACTAGCAGTTGCTGCAGCACACTCTTGTTCACTTAAATGTAGGCACAGCAGACAATGAATAGGACACAGATTTGTTCACCCAGTTCGGCCAATCTGCCTACGTCTGGGGAGGACTATTCTCCAGTCCTCAATCCACTCAACCAAAGGTTCAGATCACACTAGGTTACAACGCACGCAACCTATGCTACTTTAACCCCGTGTGGACTACTCAACACAATCAGAACAAGCTCTGATTTGTGCCAGCACACCCTCTACAAAATGTCAGTCTAGAATAGCTACAATCCTCTTCAAGAACTCAGCCTATTCTAGCCTACACTACTCAGCAGGGTTGCTGCAGCAACAGCTGTAACACCAGCTGAAGCACTCTGTCCGCGTCGCTCCAAGGCCTCCTGCCGAGCCGATCGAACCACTCCAAGAGCGCTGCACACTCTGAGTAACTCCCCCTCACTCAGTGACCACCTTCCACTAGTGAGTTCTTCTGCACGAACCTCGACCGAGCCTTCCACCCGTCAGCTCTCCCGCGGCTGCCTTTGATCAACCAACAAGCTCCACAGCTCTAAATTGGCTTCCAGATCAAAGCACGAATCAGTCTCTGCAAGACCTGACTTTCTTCTGCAATACGCACCACAGCTCTGCGCTCAACGCTCTGCCCGTGTATGTTGATCGAAGAACAACTTCCGTAGCACACCCAGAAAAATCCTCTCTCTGAATTTCGTGTCTACTCTCGTGTATCACTCAGCTTCGATGCCCCTCTTCAGCCCTCAAACCTTCTGCTTAAATACCCTCACCACTTTAAGCAATTTCCAGGTTTAGGCCATTGACCCACAAGATCAATTATCTCCTAAAATCTAGGAGATTAGATTTGATTAATATCTTGAAGCATATCTCCTTCTCTGACTGATAATCCTTGCTGAAATATGCTCAGCAGCATTTTAGAAATCCTTCTAAGCACTTGCACAAAGCTGCCAAGCCTTCAAAACTCACCCAGCACAAAACTGTTATTCGGACAGTTGAACTAGCTCTTGAACCAGCACCTGCTGCAGCATCCCCTGCTGCATCTGTTGCTGGTTTACTTCTGCTGTAAACTTCTGCTGGCCTCCTTGATTGATTGAGCTGCAGCAGCTCCTTGTTCACTCATGCTGGTTTTGTCAAACACTGCCATACTTGCATTATCAATCTCCCCCTTGGCATTTTGACAAAACCTTAAGGCCAATGCACTCTTCCGAAAACCAGAAACGAAATACTCTAAATAAAAATTAATAGAGAGTAAGTAGATGAGGCCACACTCGGCCATAGCATACTGACCACGCAGGGTCAAAAAAAATGTATCAATATTCAGCAGCATATAAATCTTCTCTCCCCCTTTTTGTCATAGATGCTCAAGGGGCCTGCTCCTCATCCTCCAGGAACTCCAAGTCTCTGATGAGGCTCCTGATCTGTCCACGCCTGGCATCTCTCCTCTTGGCTTCAGCATCAAAAATAGCCAGCTCAGACCGGAGGTGACACACAATCCTGGCACGAAGAGCAGACTGGATTGTGGCAGCAGGGGGAAGAGATTCCTCCAAGGGAGCTGGAGCTGAAGAACCACCCATGAGAAGATCCTCATAGGCAACATCCACTGCATGTTTTCCCTTGAATAATTTGTGATCAACAGTAAAGACCTGCAGCTCCTCAGATAAGCCTTCAGTAATCGCTCCGAACTCTGGGTGCTGAGATACCATGATCCCATGGATGAGGGAGGGCAGCACAATAGGCTTGCTGGAGGAGGCACTCCCGGCATGTATAGCAAGCTGAGGGAACATCACACTTCCCAGGCTGATCTTCCTCCTCTTTCCAATAGAATAAAGAAGGTTAGCAAAGTCTTTGTTGACCTTCCCTCTGTGAGAACTAGGAATCCAGTTCCTTGCACCAAGATGATACAGCAGAGCATACTTGGAGGTTAGCTCAGCTGCACTGAGATTCGGGCTGCCCCAAGACAGGCACACTCCCGCTGTAAGGGTCTTCGCCAATAATTCAGGCTTCACATCAGTGGGAGCCCTTGCATTCTCAGAAATCCCAAGGAATGCATCAATAATTTCCGGAGTAATAACCACTTGTTTACCCCTTACCCAGCTTCTCCCATACTCATCAGCTCCTTCGTCTCCAAATTTTTCTTCCATATTCACTATAAATTCTCTAACCAGAATAATATTGAAACGGTGAGGAAAGGTTAGGGACTTGAGCAGTTTTACCTCAGTCAGGAGCTCAATCATAGCAGCTGATCTATACTTGTCTTGCACCAGACGCTTCTCATGCACAATGTGTTTCCTCTCAACAGCACTCCAGGATTGAGAGACGCTTTTGTTCCTGAACCATGTGCCTCCGACAGTGAGAGCAGAGAAATCTTCAGCTCCAGGACCTTTCTCAGAGGGTCCACCAAGAGATCCTTCTTCACTGGATGAGTTTTCACTACTGGAGCCTGGGATCAGGATAGGAGCTTTGCCCTTGTCTGAAGAAGGGGGATGTGCTGCAGCAGGTTCTTGTTCAGGGGACTCAGCAGCTGTTTCAACCCCTTCACCAATAATACCTGGAGACATGACCAGTGATCTGCACTCTTCTCCTGCAGGAACTGCTGCAGCAGTCTCTGCTGCTTGTTCTTCCTCTGAAGCAGCTTCAGTCATATCTGCTTCTGGCAGCACAGCAGAACCGGAGACAGGTTCTCCATCACGTACCAGCCGCCTCCTCTTCTGCGAAGCTTCTTCAGAGGGAGAGGGCTCACTGTGCGACACAGGGAGAGGGTTTGGTTCCCACACAACCACCTCCAGCGGCTGAGCAGGGTCTTCGTTGCGTGCCTTGGTCCTTCTCTCAGACCTGCTTTGCCTGTCAGCTGCCAGATTCTTCTTCAGTCCGCGTGTCTTCACCATTGCTGCAGAGATGTGGAAGGAAGGAGGAGCGCACAGAGGATGATCGGCAGAGATTTTTGAGACGCCCTTTGCTCTTGATCTGTGCCCTAGAAAATATTTACCCGTTATTTTCTTTTCCTTTTTGAAGTGTAAGTCACGTGCCTCTCATGTGCAAATATTTTCTTTTCATCTTTAGCAACCAACACATGTGAACAAGCTAATTCGGACCAGGTTGCTGCAGCACATGTGAGCTTGTTCACCTATTCACTTCAGGCTGCAATTTTTGCTCAGATTATCCTTGAGAGATTCTGGTGGAGCCTTCTTCACCCATACTTGGAATACACCGGAGCTTTTCTTCTTCTGATCTTCCAGCCTCCTAACCCTTTGTTTGGGTTTCCATATTTGTACCATCTTTGATTTACCCTTGTTTTTAGTAATCCAGTGCCCTTGTGCAGCAACATAAAATGGAGTCTTTGTGCAACATGTGCTGATTCTGGACTTTGCTCCCCCTTTTTCAGCTGAGCAAGTTCTGTGTTGCTGCTTCAGATTGAGGTTGATCTTTTGCTTCCCAACACTTGTACCAGTACTCCACTTGTTCTGAGACTTTTTTTTTGTTTGAGAAAACTGTTGTCCATGATGCTGCAGCATCCTCTTGTACACATGTCTAGATCCAATTTTCTCTGCCATTTTTGAGAAGGCATCTGAATTCTTCTTCTCGTCTGTCTCACCATCTGAGGCTTTAATGAACACTGTCCCTTTGGAGCTTTCTTCACCAGTATATCCAAGCCCTGTTTTCCCTTTTCCAAGTCTTTGGTAAGATAATATTTCGTCCAGAATATTGCTCTGCGGGTCAGCTGTCTTGGCTGCTGCTGAAGTGGATTCAACAGAGGTCTGTCTTTCTGAATCTTCTCTTTTCAGAATAGTAACTTGATTATCAACTGAGGGTAGACGTCTCCTTCGTTCTTCTTCCAAGAGATTTACTCTGTCAGTCAAGGTCTGATTGGTCTGAAGAACTGCCTCACACTGTTTGAGTATCTTCCTCAGAAGATCAGCAAAACTGTCAGATGAGTCATCGTCATCTTCACTCTCAGAGACTTCAATCCCATAGTGAATTTCAACCTTATTTAGCTCATTGAGGTGGACATCTGAAACACTTGTCAGCACAACACAGTTTTCTTCATCACTCTCATCCGAATCACTCCATTTTGCTGTCATGGATTTGCTGTTCTTTTTCTCAGAATTCTTGAAGGGTTTGCTTGGACAATCAGCCTCAATGTGTCCGTACCCTTCACAGTTCCAGCATTGAACTCCCTTTTTCATCTCTTTCTTGTCATCATCGTCCAGTGCTGGTTCTTTCCCTTTCTTCTTTCTTTCACTGCCCCGTCTGAATTGTCTTCGCGAGGAAGAGCTTCTCTCAGTTCTGGATTCCATGTTTTTCAGAAACTTTCCTAGATTTTTAACCAGCATGCTCAACTGATCGTCTGGAACTGTCTGCTTGATTTCTGCTTCAGCCTTCAAACCAACATTCTTGTCCTTGGAAGTGGTGTCTTCTTTGACCAGTTTCATCTCAAATTGTTTGAGCGACCCCATCAGCTCTTCCAACCTCATGAATCTGACATTCTGAGCTTCTTCAATGGCTGTCACCTTCATGTCAAATTTTGTGGGCAGCGATCTGAGAACCTTTCTGATAAGCTTTTCTTCTGGAATGGGCTCACCAAGGGCATGAGCTTCATTTGCAAGATCACAGAGTTTAGCATTAAACTCAGTGATAGTTTCTTCATCAAGCATCCTCAGATTCTCAAATTGTGTGGCAATAATCTGGAGTCTTGACAGCTTTACTCTATCAGTTCCCTCATGGGCAGTTTGCAGAATCTCCCATGCTTGCTTGGCCATGTCACAGTTTGAGATCAACCTGAAGTTATTAGCATCAACTGCAGCAAAAATTGCATTCAGAGCCTTTGAATTACCAGTTGCTGCAGCACCTTCTTCAGCAGTCCATTCCTCTTCAGGTTTAATTCTTGTCACTCCTTGCTGATCCATGGTGATTGGGGGAGACCACTGAACCACAACAGCTCTCCATGTCTTCTCATCAATAGCTTTGAGAAAAGCTTTCATTCTAGCTTTCCAATAACCATAGTTGCTCTCTTCCAGGAGGGGAGGTCTACTCGTGCTCTGTCCTTCCTTCATTGTCTTGGCAACTTCAGGGACACTGTAGGACCTTTTAAACTCTGTGTGTCGAGTTCCCGCTCTGATACCAATTGAAATTTCAAGTGTCTCTACTTATGCAGATTTGTGAACTAGCAGTTGCTGCAGCACACTCTTGTTCACTTAAATGTAGGCACAGCAGACAATGAATAGGACACAGATTTGTTCACCCAGTTCGGCCAATCTGCCTACGTCTGGGGAGGACTATTCTCCAGTCCTCAATCCACTCAACCAAAGGTTCAGATCACACTAGGTTACAACGCACGCAACCTATGCTACTTTAACCCCGTGTGGACTACTCAACACAATCAGAACAAGCTCTGATTTGTGCCAGCACACCCTCTACAAAATGTCAGTCTAGAATAGCTACAATCCTCTTCAAGAACTCAGCCTATTCTAGCCTACACTACTCAGCAGGGTTGCTGCAGCAACAGCTGTAACACCAGCTGAAGCACTCTGTCCGCGTCGCTCCAAGGCCTCCTGCCGAGCCGATCGAACCACTCCAAGAGCGCTGCACACTCTGAGTAACTCCCCCTCACTCAGTGACCACCTTCCACTAGTGAGTTCTTCTGCACGAACCTCGACCGAGCCTTCCACCCGTCAGCTCTCCCGCGGCTGCCTTTGATCAACCAACAAGCTCCACAGCTCTAAATTGGCTTCCAGATCAAAGCACGAATCAGTCTCTGCAAGACCTGACTTTCTTCTGCAATACGCACCACAGCTCTGCGCTCAACGCTCTGCCCGTGTATGTTGATCGAAGAACAACTTCCGTAGCACACCCAGAAAAATCCTCTCTCTGAATTTCGTGTCTACTCTCGTGTATCACTCAGCTTCGATGCCCCTCTTCAGCCCTCAAACCTTCTGCTTAAATACCCTCACCACTTTAAGCAATTTCCAGGTTTAGGCCATTGACCCACAAGATCAATTATCTCCTAAAATCTAGGAGATTAGATTTGATTAATATCTTGAAGCATATCTCCTTCTCTGACTGATAATCCTTGCTGAAATATGCTCAGCAGCATTTTAGAAATCCTTCTAAGCACTTGCACAAAGCTGCCAAGCCTTCAAAACTCACCCAGGACAAAACTGTTATTCGGATAGTTGAACTAGCTCTTGAACCAACACCTGCTGCAGCATCCCCTGCTGCATCTGTTGCTGGTTTACTTCTGCTGTAAACTTCTGCTGGCCTCCTTGATTGATTGAGCTGTAGCAGCTCCTTGTTCACTCATGCTGGTTTTGTCAAACACTGCCATACTTGCATTATCAGTGTCATTGCACCTTGGTCCACTAAAGCTTGCAGGTCTCACCATCTAATTAGCAGATCGATCGTGCAAACAACCGATGGGCATGATAGATGACGTTCTCGTCCGAGTGGGAGAGCTGGTGTTCCCAGCAGATTTCTACGTCTTGGAAATGGAGGGTGAGCCGAGCAAGGGAAGCGCGCAAATCCTACTGGGCAGACCATTTTTGATGACAGCGCGCACAAAGATAGACGTGTGGAAAGGCTTGCTCTCAATGGAGGTAGATGGCAAGGAGATTCACTTTAACATTTTTAAGGGGATGCAGCATCCTCATGAGGACGCCACAGTGCACGCGTTAGATAGTATGGACGACTTGGTTGCGCATGCACAGTGTGCGTGCGCAACAGGGGAGCCTGCGCCACTGGCACAGACAGAGATGGAGGCACAAGATGATGAGCTGAGCAGCACAGAACCAGTGTCCAGACAGGTATGTGATCTGGTTAATGTTTGCGCTACTAATAAAATCCTGCCTTCTATTGAACAGGCACCCAAAGTTGAGCTGAAGCAATTGCCCGAACCAGCGCGCTATAGGATGAACATTATCATTGTAGTTTAGCTTAGTTAGTGCAGTATAGGAAATAGCAGCAGTTGTGCGCTTGTGTGCGGATTGCGCACACCTTTCCACTTGTTTTGCTTTATTCATCCTACATGCACTGCAATTAACCGATTTAGTATTTTTTTTTTCGATTTTTGTCTTTTTAGTTGGGATATTCAGGGGATGTGGAGTTGACAGAAAAAGCTCTAGAGAGGCGGTTAGTCGTTTCTACTTCGAGATTAAGGTACATGGCTTAAAGCGCTAGTGGTGGCCGGTGCTTCGCAACCTTCGGAACAATAGAGTGCGCTGAGCCACGCAGATGCCAAAGGCAAATACCCAAAGCGCGGTGAGGTTGGAAAACAGACCACCTTTCCTCTGGAAGTCGAGCGTAGGAAAGTGGGCGCGGGTGTAAACGCGTGCGCTGACCTGCGCAAGTAGACCAAGGAGGGAGAGCAGGGCGTTGTTCCATAGCTGCTATCCGAAGGCCGAGACTGGAACCGTTCTGGGAAAATAAGAAAAGTGGACGAAGCCGTATAAAAGGAAAAAAACCAGTTGACGATATACGCAAGGAAAAGAAACCAGCGTGCGCACACAACTCTATATCAGCGCATGCGCAAGTCCAAAAGTAAAAATCGTCAAGGAAGAAAGGCTTGAGTTCTCAAGAAGAGCGCGAATGAATCACGCACCTGAAGAAACCTGCGCGATTATCCATGTACCAGAAATCGGAGTAGGGACCGACAACCAGGAGCCTATGAAGAGCTATCTCCGAATCATCCGAATTAAATTGCATCCTGGCTGAGAGGTAACAAATTTCGAAATTATTATATTAGAATTGTTAAAGGTTTGTGCGCGTAGGTGATAGAGCAACGCAGGGTGAATCGCTGTGCGAATCGCGCATGAGTATAAGGCTGTGCGCTAGACTTCAGAGAGGTAATTGTATCTGTGCTTCAAAGCTTGTTCGGGACGAACAAGGGCAAGTGTGGGGGATTTGATAGAGCCTAGTTATATGCGCTATTTAGATCTTAACACTGTGCTTGTTTGCATTATTTTGTGTACAACATTACTGGTTTTCGGTATTTTTGTATTTCAGGATAAAACAGGAGCATTAGTCAGATGTGCGCTAACGGGCGTTTTTAGAGCGCAATGCACAACCGGCGGAGCTAGCAGCGCAAAAGGAGATAGCTGATTCAGACTACAGTGCGCAAACCGACTGCGCGAACCAAGTAGCGCAATCAGCGTGCGCAGGATAGTAGAGTTTCTAAATATTGACCTCCTGGATTTGGGAAGTAGCTAAGATTCTCTCGGGCCAAATCTAGCATTCCTTGCGCGTAATATTTAGACTGATCAGAGCCTATTCTAAGCATGTACGGATCATCCCAAACGTAATATTTAGACTCATGTCTTAACCTCATGCATTGAGCTTTAGTGAATGAGGGGGAAACGCACCTGTGACCAGGTAATTTGCAATATGCGCATACCATGGTACCTTACCGTTCAGCGCCATCAGGTGCTCGTCAGGGAATGTCTCCGTGATTTGCCCTGGCTCCTCTTCTTTCACTATCCTTCTTAGGTGATCAGCAACAGTGTTGTCCGTTCCCTTCTTATCCTTGATCTCTAAATCGAACTCTTGGAGCAGCAGCAACCAGTGCATCAAACGCGGCTTAGTCTCTTTCCTGGACATCAGGTAGCGGATAGCAGCGTGGTCAGTGTAGACACTGACTTTAGCGCCCAGAACATATGCGCGGAATTTCTCCAGCGCAAATACGATAGCCAGAAGTTCCTTCTCGGTCGTGGTGTAGTTCCTCTGCGCAGTGTCCAGTGTGCGCGACGCATAATAGATAGCGTGCGGTCTCTTATTCACGCGCTGGCCCAGTACTGCGCCTACAGCGTCGTCACTAGCATCGCACATCAGCTCAAAGGGTAAGTTCAAGTCTGGTGCGCGCATCACTAGCGCACTGGTCAGCGCATCCTTTAACTTATCAAAAGCATTCCTGCACTCATCAGTGAACTCAAAGCACACATCCTTTTGAAGGAGGTTAGACAATGGAATACATATTTTAGAAAAATATTTTATAAAGCGCCTGTAGAACCCTGCATGCCCAAGAAACGACTTAACGTCGCGCACATTAGTGGAATAAGGCAGATTTGAGATAAGATCAATTTTTGCTTTATCAACCTTAATTCCTTCCTGTGAGACGATATGTCCTAGTACTAATCCATGTGACACCATAAAGTAACATTTTTCATAATTGAGAACTAGGTTTTTGGTAATGCAGCGCGCTAAGACCCTATCAAGATTATCCAAACATGCATCAAAAGTCTCACCATGCACAGTGAAGTCATCCATGAATACTGATCGCGCGTCGTCGTGCGCGTCAAATATAATCCTTCCTCTCCCACTAGTACAGCGGTTAAGTAAGGGTCGATCTCCACAGGGAGCAAGCAGTGAGTTTTAGCCAGTAACCTACACTTAAGAAAACGGGGGTTGCGTGAGTGATTGGGGGTTTTGCGCGATGCGCGAGTAACAGCGAATATCGTAACGCGGGGAATTGCACTAGACGTGAGCAAGCAGTAGAGATGAGATACTATGTTTATGAGAAGTATTGGGCAGACAATCCTCTATGAATGCATTCCTTATCATCGACTCCAAACATCTATAGCTTGTGTTTTACTTGGGTTAGTGTCCGGTAAAGGCTTCCTAACACACGCGCATGTTCCGTTCAAAGTTCATGTGCTATTAATCCTAGAACTAGACTAAACAGCTGCGAATCCTGTCACAGTAGCAACTGCCTACCCTGACTCGTTACTCCTAATTGTCACGGTAAGTTTGCGGTTCAAGGCTTCCCCTACGCATGCAACTAGTTTAACAGGTGACAAGCAAGCAACACAAGTAAGATTGCGGTTCAAGGCTTCCCCTACTCATGCAACTAACTGTCTCAGTACGCACAGAATTAATACAAGTAAATAAACTATGCATTAAGCTCAAGTCTCAAAGGTAATACATCATAGGTTCATGCCCGACCAACACTAAGTGTTTAGCTAGACATGCTAGTGGTAAACATCATAAAATAGTAAATAACAACTACTGTATCAGAGAAAACGGTAGCAAATAGTGCGTGCAGTGTCTTCTCTTGGCTGGCGCAGTCGGCTGGCGCAACTCTCCTTGACAGGTCCGTGTGTTTTCCAGTTCTGCCGCGCAGTGCCTCTGGAATGCCGCTGAGTGATGATGTTTCCAATCTCTTGAAACCCTAGACTTTCTTTGTTTAAATAGTGCCCAGGAAGTTTCATCTTTTGGCAACTTCCAAATCTGGTCACTGGGACTTTGCGCCTGGCGCACGGCATTGATTGGCGCAATCGGGTAGCGCACCTCTGCTGTCTTTCGCCATTTCTTCTTCTGTTTGTGCCGCTAGCTCCGCAGGCTGATCTTTCACTCCTAGAACGCTGCCTGTTAGCGCGTATCCGACTCAAGGACTCGTTCTGACCTGATATACAAAAACATTGGAAACGAGTAATCTTGCTCATGAAATATTGCAAACAAGCATAGGGTTATGACCTAAATAATGTGTATAACTAGGCTCTATCAAATACCTCTATAAATAAACCAATCATATTAGAGAAAATGCTCATGACTAAGCGTTGGAACGTACCGGGCGCATTACACAGCCCAAACGACATGCGCCGGAACGCAAAGGTAAAGAATGGGCAGGTAAAGGTTGTCTTCTCCTGATCCTCCGCAGCAATAGGGATCTGATTGTACCCTGAGTAACCGTCTAGGAAGCAAAAGTGCAGTTTTGCTGCCAAACGGTCGAGCATCTGGTCCATGAACGGTAGCGAGAAATGATCCTTGCGCGTGAGTGCGTTAGTTTCCTGTAGTCAATGCACATGCGCCATCCAGTTTGTATGAGCTTGGGAACTAGCTCGCCCTGCGCATTTTCCTCTACTGTGATGCCTCCTTTCTTTGGCACAACGTGCACTGGACTTACCCACTTACTGTTTGAGATTGGGTATATTACCCCTACGTCAAGCAGCTTCAGGATCTTCTCCTGCACTACCTCCATCATAATCGGATTCAGTCTGCGCTGAGGTTCCCTGGATGGTTTGGCATCATTTTCCAGCAGAATTCTGTGAATGCACACATCAGGGCTTACTCCGCGCAGGTCAGCTAATGTCCATCCTATAGCGCGCTGGTTCTTGCACAACACCTCCTGTAATCGCGCCTCCTGCGCCTCCTCTAATCCTTTCTTTATGATGACAGGCAGGGTGTCCTCATTGCCCACGAAGATGTACTTTAAATGCTCGGGCAATTGCTTCAGCTCAACTTTGGGTGCCTGTTCAATAGAAGGCAGGATTTTATTAGTAGCGCAAACATTAACCAGATCACATACCTGTCTGGACACTGGTTCTGTGCTGCTCAGCTCATCATCTTGTGCCTCCATCTCTGTCTGTGCCAGTGGCACAGGCTCCCATGTTGCGCACGCACACTGCGCATGCGCAACCAAGTCGTCCATACTATCTAACGCGTGCACTGTGGCGTCCTCATGAGGATGCTGCATCCTCTAAAAAATGTTAAAGTGAATCTCCTCGCCATCTACCTCCATTGAGAGCGTGCCTTTCCACACGTCTATCTTTGTGCGCGCTGTCATCAGAAATGGTCTGCTCAGTAGGATTTGCGTGCTTCCCTTGCTCGGCTCACCCTCCATCTCCAAGACGTAGAAATCTGCCACTTCGACGAGAACGTCCTCTATCATGCCCCTCGGTTGTTTGCACGACCGATCTGCTAATTGGATGGTGAGACCTGCAGGCTTTAGTGGACCAAGGTGCAATGACACATACAAGGAGTAAGGAAGCACATTTATAGATGCACTGAGATCAATCATGCAGTTGGTTACCGTGGTCTTACCTAAGGTGCACGGTATGGTGAACGTACCTAGATCCCGGCATTTAGGTGGTACCTTGTGTTGCGCAATTGCTGATGCATGCGCGTTAAGTATTACTTGTGCGCACTCGCCTTTCCTCCTCTTGTTTGTGCACAGCTCGTTCAAGAACTTGGCGTATCTGGGATCTGCTGAACTGCCTCAATCAGGGGAATGTTTATTTCCACCTTACTGAACAATTCATGTAGCTCCTTGTCTAGCGCCTCCTTCCTTGCTAAAGGTACCTGCACAGGAAAAGGTGCAGGTGCGTTAGTACGATTGATACTCTTTTCTCCTGATTTTATCATACCTGGCGCCACCCCCTGTTGGTTTGTAGCTTGCGCCGCTGGTTGCGCATCCGGCTGTGCTAGCTCTGGAGGTTGCGCAACTGGCTGCGCGGGCACCTTCGCGGTCGTTAACTCCTCCCTTAGGATTTTGAATCAGTTGCGAAGGTAGGTTGCCATCGCTCTTTTTCAGCTCATAAACCGTGGTAGCAATCTGCGACAACTGTTTCTCAATTGACTCGAACCTCTTGTCATACTTTTCATCATTCTTGCGCACAGTGTCTGCTAACTGACCCACTATGTCTTCTACGGAGCGCCACGGTTGCTGGTTATTCTGTGCTGGTGCGTCATTGCGGCGGTGCGGTGGGTTGTATGCTTGTTGCGCCTACTGTGGTGTGCGATATTTCGCGGGCTGCCTTTGGAGATTGCTGTCTTCCTTCCATCTTAATCCATTTGCGGCCAGTCCAAAGCGCGGCTGATTCTGCCTCTGCGGTCCTCTATTGTCCCATCCTCCTAGAGCATTTACATCTCCTGATTCCTCAAAAAGTGTGGCACATGCGTCGGTTTTGTGCTCAGTGGACGTACAGAACTCGCATGCCTTCGGCGCAACTGGCTGCGTGCCTTGCGCACTCATCAGCTTCTGTACCATAGCTTTCATTTCTTTTATTTCAACACTGGAATCCACCTGATGCACAGCGCGCGCACGACTGTTCTCGAGCGTCAATTGATGCCTCACCTGTCCAGCAGAGTCCTCGATCATCTGCCATACATCCTCCGGGTACATGTTGCATATGTCACCACCTACGGATGCATTCAACAATCTAAGTTCCATCGGTTGTAGCCCGTTCAGGAAATTCTCTATCAGCACATTTTGGGGCAGGCCATGATTATAGCAGTTGGCTTCCAGCTCCCTGAAACGCTCATAGTACTCTGATAGTGACTCTCCTACGCCCTGCCTAGGTGCGGCCAATTCCCTCCTGAGTAGCGCGATCTTTGCTGCGGGGTAGAACTTATCCAAGAGCTTCTTCTGGAGCTGCTCCCATTGATGGAGCGTATTTATACGCTCCATTAAGTTGTTTATTCCCATAATTTTATTACATTTTGTGTGAATCGATTACTCTTTTGTAGTGTTTTCGTATCGCAGGAATGTTCAAGATCGCATTGGAATTTAACGCATATTCGAAGCATTCATCCAAGATCAAGAAGTCAACAGCAGTCAAAGTCAACAGTAGTCAACTCTGCTGGTTCAATTAGAAATTAAATGTTGTTCATTCTGGTTCAACCCAAAAAACCCTAAACCTAAGACATGAACAAAAGAGGAAAAGAAACATCTCACTTCATTACACTCCATTTTTGGACAGCACTATTCACGGGAGCTACAGTAGAACGGCGGGAGGAGAGGAGCTTGAGAGAGAAGTCGCCGGAAATCACTGTTCACGCCGGTTACTATTCATTTCACTGTTCACATTGCACTGTTCACTGTTCACTATTCACTGTTACTGTTCATGCCGGTTAGTCAGTTTGTGTTCCTTATCCTATTGTAGTGTAATGAACTCATTTTTATTGTATTCCATGAATGATATGAGTAGCTAAATCGTATTTTCAATTTGGGGTTTATAATGCAACATTTGGTTTGAGGTCAATGAATACATGATTCGAGCTTTTGATTCGCTGCCTTTGTATGAATGAATGAATGCTGATTGTCAATTTAGTGCAGCTTAGCGGTGAGCTATATTGATGTCATTTGTGTTATACTTGATTGGATTGCATTATTGGTGAGAACCTAGCGGTAGAATCGATTTTGTGGTGTTAGTTGAGTAACTATTGCACTTGTTCGAAAACCTAGCGGTTAAGAATAGGTAGAATTTGATTGTCGACATATCTTTAGCGAGAATGTTGGACTCAGGCAGAATTCACTAGCTTCTGTATGTATTCGATCGGTGATAACTAGTTGCATTCTATTCCCCGAACTGATTTCCTCAGTTATTCCTTTTTCTGTGACTTTCATTAGAACTCTATCTTACTTTCTCTTCTTTGGGTTCGACCCTGCTTACCGCCTGCTAGTGTGTTAACAGGAGTTACAAATACAAATTTGAGGCGCACGACGATGCGTTGTCATCCATGTGCGAATAGATCCTGCTAGTAAGCTCATCAGCTAATGCCTGGCTGTATCACACAATGAAAAAGGGAACGCCTTCAGCTTCAGCGCTTCTTCACTCTCCCCGTCGGTCTTCATGTTCTCGCAGATAACTAGGAATTCACGCACATGCTTGACCGGGTTCTCGTTGTTCATCCCATGAAACTTAGGCATATGATGAATGAATGAGCTCCGTAGTTCAAAATGCCCATCGGGTGGAAGTACTATGCACCAAGGTTGGTTGACTGTGATTGGAGCCGACATTTTGCGCACTGTTCTGCGTCGCACGATCTGTTGCGCGGGTTGCGCATTATACACTGCTTCAGCGGCCATCCGAGCTTCAACTTCGCGCTGCACTTCCTCTCTGAACCAAGCTACGCGGTTATCTGCCCTTGCGTTGTTAGGTCCCTCTGAGGTTCTATCCCCTAAGTTATCGCCGATGACACTATTATTCTCCATGCCCTGTTCTAAACTTAAAGAAAACGGAATTAAAAGACAACTAGGTTGTTGCCCCTGTCGGTGCGCAATTATGATTTGCGCAGCGCAACTGTTTCAAGGTTGCGCAGGCTGATGTTGATTGCGTACTGGCAGAAACACCAACGAAAAATAAAAAGAAATAACTAACTACTGTAAAAGAAAACTTGAACTAGTTAAAACTTATATGTGTTGCTCCCCGACAACGGCGCCAAAATTTGATCGTGCGTCGTTGTACGCGTCAAATTAATCCTTCCTTCTCCACTTAGTACAGCGGCTAAGTCAGGGTCGATCCCACAAGGAGCGTGCAGATTCGTCTTAGCTAGCAACCTATAACTTACGAAATTGGGGTTGTGAGTGATTGGGTTGCGCAGGTGCGCGAATGAACAGTAGTGAAAGCAGAGTTGCACGATACGTGCGCAGGCAGTAGATTTTAAGTACTATGACTATGAAAATTATCGGTACAGACAATCCTCTATGAATGTATCCCTTATCATCGACTCTAAACATCTATAGTGCAGTTCTACTTAAGTTAGTGTCCGATCAAGGCTTCCTAACGTGTGCGCATGTTCCGATCAAAGTCCATGAGCTATTAATTCCTGAAACTAGTCTAAGCAGCTAAGAATCCTATCACAGTAGCAGCTGGTTATCCTAGTGCGTTACTCCTAGTTGTCATCGTCAAGTTATCAACTAGTTTAACATACAATAACGAGCAGTTAGAATAAGATTGCGGTTCAAGGGTTCTCTTATTCGCACAACTAATTATCACCCATATGCATAGAATTGATAGAAGTAGACGAACTAAGCATTAAGCACAAGTCTCAAAGGAAATACTTCATAGAATCATGCCCAACCGACACTAAGTGTTTAGCTAGACATGCTAGAAACAAACATCATAGAAATAATAATTAAAACTAAGGCAGCAAGAGAAAAGTAGTAGGTCGGCGCAAGTGCAGATTCCTATCCTCGGCTGGCGCAGGTGGTTCGCGCAGAATCTGGGCTGGAGTAGCTCGTGTGTTTTTGCTGCTGTGTGTCCTTCTCTCTCTATGCTCTCTCTCTCCTCAAACCCTAGCTTCCCTCCTCTTATATACTGGTCTTGAAGCCCAAGGAATGCTTAGATTTGGCCCGAGAGAATTTTAGCAACTTCCCAAATCTAGGAGATAAGGATGATCAATATTTAGAAACTCTACCATCCTGCGCACGTGGATTGCGCTACTTGCTTCGGGCAGTCAGTTTGCGCACTGCAGTCCGAATCAGTTTTCTCCTTCTTGCACTGCTAGCTCCGCAGGTCATGCATTGCGCTCTAAAAACGTCCGTTAGCGCACATCTGACTTATGCTCCTGTTTTATCCTGAAATACAAAAATACCGAAAACCAGTAATCTTGTACACAAAATAACGCAAACAAGCACAGTGTTAAGATCTAAATAGCGCATATAACTAGGCTCTATCAAATCCCCCACACTTGCCCTTGTTCGTCCCGAACAAATACTGAAGCACAGATACAATTACCTCTCTGAAGTCTAGCGCACAGCGATTCACCCTGCGTTGCTTTATCACTTACGCGCACAAACCCTTAACAATGCTAATATAATACTTTTAAAATTTGTTACCTCTCAGCCAGGATGCAATTTAAGTTGGATGATTTGGCGATAGCTCTTCATAGGCTTGTGGCTGTCGGTCCCTACTCCGATTTCTGGTACATGGTTAATCGCGCAAGCTTCTTCAGGTGCGTGATTCATTCGCACGCTTCTTGGGAACTCAAGCCTTTCGTCCTTGACGATTTTTACTTTTGGACTTGCGCATGCGCTGGTATGGAGTTGTGTGCGCACGCTGGTTTCTTTTCCTTGCGTATATTGTCAACTGGTTTTTTCCTTTTATACGGCTTCGTCCACTTTTCTTATATTCCCAGAACGGTTCCAGTCTCGGCCTTCGGATAGCAGCTATGGAACAACGCCCCGCTCTCCCTCCTTGGTCTGCTTGCGCAGGTCAGCGCACGCGTTTACACCCGCGCCCACTTTCCTACACTCGACTTCCAGAGGAAAGGTGGTCTGTTTTCCCACCTCGCCACGCTTTGGGTATTCGCCTTTGGCATCTGCGTGGCTGAGCGCGCTCTATTGTTCCGAAGGTTGAGAAGCACCAGCCTCCACTAGAGCTTTTAGCCATGTACCTTACTCTCGAAGAAAAAACGACTAACCGCCTCTCTAGAGCTTTTTCTGTCAACTCCACATCCCCTGAATATCCCAACTTAAAAGACAAAAATCGAAAAAAAATATACTTAATCGGTTAATGGCAGTGCATGTAGGGTGAATAAGGCAAAACAAGTGGAAAGGTGTGCGCAATCCGCACACAAGCGCACAACCGCTGCTATTTCCTATAACCGCACTAACTAAGCTAAACTACAATGATAAATATGAAATGTAAATGTAACGCCCCCCCCCACACACACACACACACTTAAACAGAGACGTGTCCCCACGACTCAAGCTCAAGCGCAACGGAGAGCGCACACATGCAAGCTACTAGGACAACTACAAACTAAATGCATTATGAACAATGAAAAACATAGTCAATGCAGCAAACGAAACAAGGTGAGGAGTTCTCAAAATATCCACACAAAATAGGAACTGAATATCCAGTGATAGTTTTCAAAAGCAACAAAGACAACCCGAAATGATTTGTGCCTAGCCCTCTGTGCAGCCCTAAAGATCCTCTGAGCTGGAGTCTTGCGCAGACCCTTGTGCCTCCTCGTCCATGGACTCGGTATCATACTCAGAGCTGGAGGATGGCTACGCAACTGAAACTGCTGCGGGCTGGTTTGCAGGCTCCTCCTTCGAGTCAGTCTCCCATATCGAATCTGAACTTAACTCTTTGATGGGGGTCACCTCAGAGGGCGATCTGATCATCTGGGCAGAGGGTTGTGGAGGGGGTTTTGACGGCATGTGCAGTGGGTCTATGACTGGGGTGCGCACTGAGGATTGGGCCAGGGACTGCACGGGAGAACTGGCTGGCTCACGCGGCTCTAAGGGTGACCCTGGAGGTGGCCTGCGCAGACTGAGTAGAGGGGGAATGGGATCTCCAAATTTCCACCCAGCTGGTGGGTTGATGCTTAAATCGGCCCCCTCGGGCGCCAAGTACTCCAGCACGCGCTTGACGTTAAACATCATGCGCTGCTCTGCTGGCGCCTCCTCAGAATCCTGTCTGCGCCGCTTTGCCTGTGCGCACGGGGGAGAATCTCTGATGTCAATGGTCACAACTTCCCCTGGCGGCCCACTCGCCCGAGCGCGCGCTCCAGTCTGGGCGCGCATCCTCATGCGCCTAGCTGGCTACACAACTGGTGCCTCCACATTCTCCATTTCCTCCTCATCAGCAACTTCCTCTTGCTGCGCACTGCTCTCTACGGGTGCTCCTCTGATTGCTGCGTGCCTCGGTGCCCTAGCAGCTTGCAGCCGGTAACACCACTCCAGTGATCCATCTTCCTTAGCAGTTACCGCTCGGTACTGCAGCATGTGTGCGCGGTCAAGAGGGACGGCTGGAACAACCGTGTGCTCGGGCACCTCTGGCTCTCCGTGCAGCCCACGCAGCTAATGCGTGATCACACCTCCGCAAGTGAACGGGCCCTTGGTGCTGAGCTGCTCCCAGTGCACCACCATGTCCGACACAAACCTCACCTTCTTCCCGTAATAGAGCCCCTTTAGCACGTCCATGTCAAGTAGGCTGACCTTTGGCGCACCGTTATAGCGCCCGATGACTGTGTACGCGACCATGCGCCACAGATAGTACATCCAGGGGTCGCGCAGCTCACAGCCTCTGCTGCGCCCACCGGCAAACGGTTTGCCCGACGCCATCTCGCGCCATGCCTCCTGGTTGGTGTGCATATCCACGTCCTGCTCGCGCACCTTGTCACAGCGCAGGGTGCGCTTCAGCCTCTTGGCCGATGCGATGTACCACACCCCTCGGTGTCGGTATTGGATCTCTAAGTCAGCGATCTGCAGGGACGCCAGGAACTCACAAGTGTCCTCCTTGTCGGCTGCGCTATCCATGTCCATCAGCGCTTCCCAGCCGGCCTGCGCGAGCTTCTCTGTGACCAAGTCCTCTAAGCCCACCTCGCGTAGGAAGTCCCTGCTGATGCACGGGGTGCCATACATGTCCAATCTCCAGAAGGCGTCATACTTCCGTGCGAAAGACGCCGGGGTGTCCTAGTTCTCTGCTGGCCTCATATTTGCAGCGATCGACTCAAGAAGCTAGCGCTCAACTGTAGTCAACGCTCTACTAAGGATCCCAAAATCAGAACTTCGAATCAAACCCTCAAATTTCTACCAGATGGGCGCCTTACTCTTGTCAACAAAACCCAGCAATGAAATCACCAAACGGAGCTGGCTAACTAGGTGCAATTTTGATTCTAGGGTTACGTCCTTAGTCGGGTGCTTTCACCAAGCCCTCACTAAAGCGACTGAAATAAGGAATGAGAGGTTACCTAGTGCGCTGGTGATGTTGTGCTCGTCAAATCTCACTAAAGAATGCCGGAATCGGTGGGCGGACGGCAAAGATCGGCTGGCAGCAGTGTAGAGCTCTTAACGGTCGAAATTGCAGAATGTCTGGAATTTTCTAAGTATCTGCCCTTATATACCCCCTGACCTGCGCATCTGTCCTGCGCACTGAACTGCGCACTGCTATGTGACTCAAAAAAAATGCAAGTACTGAACTAGCTAAAAATGCAAATCCTAAAAAAACGGGTAAAAAATAAAACGTGGAAAACGTGTCGGGTTATCTCCCGACAAGTGCCTTTGTTTAACGTCAATGGCTCGACAGTACCTCGTTACTTGCTCAAGTTTGCGTTCGCGACCACCCCCACACTTGCTCCTGCGCGCTGTTGTGCATCTGTGTGTGCTGTGTCTTCCTTAGTCCTGCGCAAAGGAACAGATAGGTGGTTAGTGTGGCCAAAATTATGTGGCACATCATAAGTAACGAGGTTAATCAGTGAGGGAGAAGATATATAATCAGTAGCTCCTAGTTCTCCCTCCGGTGCATCAGGTTATATTTCTGGCGCAGCAGCCTGCGCATCTTCTATTTCTGGTTCCGCCAAATCAACTTCGCGCGTGGACTCATCCCAAGGTTCTCCCAAGTATTTCTTGACTCTTTGCCCATTAACCTGAAAGCGATGCTTGCGCTCATTCTCTAACTCGATAGTTCCATACGGGAAAACCTTTGTGACTGTGTAAGGTCCCGTCCACTTGCTGCGCAGCTTCCCGGGCATCAGCTTTAAGTGCGAGGAGAACAACAGCACCTGGTCTCCTGGCTCGAAGGTGCGTCTGAGGATGTACTTATCGTGAAATGCTTTCGTGCGAGCTTTGTAGTCGCGCAGCCCCTCATATGCATCCAGACGCAGCTCCTCTAGCTCGCTCAATTCAAATGCGCGCTCCTTACCAGCCTCATCGAGGTTCAGATTGCAAGTGCGCAATGCCTAGTATGCCTTGTGTTCCAACTCAACCGGTAGGTGGCATGCCTTTCCATACACCAACCGAAATGGTGAAGTCCCAATCGGTGTCTTGTGCACAGTCCTGTATGCCCAAAGTGCATTGTCCAGCCGCTGGCTCCAGTCTTTGCGCGAAGGTCTCACGGTTTTCTCCAGAATGCGCTTAATCTCTCTGTTGGAAACCTCGGCCTGGCCATTCGTTTGAGGATGGTATGCAGTGGACGTCTTGTGGCACACTCCATAATGCTTTAGTACTTGCGCCACTATTCTGTTGCAGAAGTGCGTCCCCTGGTCGCTGATTATTGCCTTAGGCACTCCATACCTGCATAAAATGTTAGTCCTTAAAAACTCAATGACCGTTTTACCATCATCCTTGCGCGTGGCCTTAGCTTCGACCCACTTCGAGACATATTCACCGCAACTAGTATGTACTCATATCCACAAGATGGCGGAAACGGTCCCATGAAGTGAATCCCCCACAAGTCGAACACTTCGTCTACCAGTATAGGTGTTTGTGGCATCTCGTTGCGCGCTGATATATTTCCTGTGCGCTGACACCTGTCACAAGCCCTGCAGTGTTTATATGAGTCACGAAATAAGTGCGGCCAATAAAAACCGCAATCTAGGATTTTCCTGCTCGTGCGCTTTGGACCAAAGTGTCCTCTGCACGCGTGCGCATGACAAAATCTCAAAACAGAGCTCATCTCATGATCAGGCACATATCTCCTCAAGATCTGATCAGGGCTTATTCTAAGCATGTACGGATCATCCCAAACGTAATATTTAGACTCATGTCTTAACCTCATGCATTGAGCTTTAGTGAAATGAGGGGGAAACGCACCTGTGACCAGGTAATTTGCAATATGCGCATACCATGGTACCTTACCGTTCAGCGCCATCAGGTGCTCGTCAGGGAATGTCTCCGTGATTTGCCCTGGCTCCTCTTCTTTCACTATCCTGCTTAGGTGATCAGCAACAGTGTTTTCCGTTCCCTTCTTATCCTTGATCTCTAAATCGAACTCTTGGAGCAGCAGCAACCAGTGCATCAAACGCGGCTTAGTCTCTTTCCTGGACATCAGGTAGCGGATAGCAGCGTGGTCAGTGTAGACACTGACTTTAGCGCCCAGAACATATGCGCGGAATTTCTCCAGCGCAAATACGATAGCCAGAAGTTCCTTCTCGGTCGTGGTGTAGTTCCTCTGCGCAGTGTCCAGTGTGCGCGACGCATAATAGATAGCGTGCGGTCTCTTATCCACGCGCTGGCCCAGTACTGCGCCTACAGCGTCGTCACTAGCATCGCACATCAGCTCAAAGGGTAAGTTCCAGTCTGGTGCGCGCATCACTGGCGCACTGGTCAGCGCATCCTTTAACTTATCAAAAGCATTCCTGCACTCATCAGTGAACTCAAAGCACACATCCTTTTGAAGGAGGTTAGACAATGGAATACATATTTTAGAAAAATCTTTTATAAAGCGCCTGTAGAACCCTGCATGCCCAAGAAACGACTTAACGTCGCGCACATTAGTGGAATAAGGCAGATTTGAGATAAGATCAATTTTTGCTTTATCAACCTTAATTCCTTCCTGTGAGACGATATGTCCTAGTACTATTCCATGTGACACCATAAAGTGACATTTTTCATAATTGAGAACTAGGTTCTTGGTAATGCAGCACGCTAAGACCCTATCAAGATTATCCAAACATGCATCAAAAGTCTCACCATGCACAGTGAAGTCATCCATGAATACCTCTGTACATAAACCAATCATATCAGAGAAAATGCTCAGGACTAAGCGTTGGAACGTACCTGGCGCATTAAACAGCCCAAACGACATGCGCCGGAACGCAAAGGTACCGAATGGGCAGGTAAAGGTTGTCTTCTCCTGATCCTCCGCAGCAATAGGGATCTGATTGTACCCTGAGTAACCGTCCAGGAAGCAAAAGTGTCGTTTCCCTGCCAACCGATCGAGCATCTGGTCCGTGAATGGTAGCGAGAAATGATCCTTGCACGTGACTGCGTTTAGCTTCCTGTAGTCAATGCACATGCGCCATCCAGTCTGTATGCGCTTGGGAACTAGCTCGCCCTGCGCATTTTCCTCTACTGTGATGCCTCCTTTCTTTGGCACAATGTGCACTGCACTTACCCACTTACTGTCTGAGATCGGGTATATTACTCCTGCGTCAAGCAGCTTCAGGATCTCCTTCTGCACTACCTCCATCATAATCGGATTCAGTCTGCGCTGAGGTTCCCTGGATGGTTTGGCATCATTTTCCAGCAGAATTTTGTGCATGCACACATCAAGGATTACTCCGCGAAGGTCAGCTAATGTCCGTCCTATAGTGCGCTGGTTTTTGCACAACACCTCCTGTAATAGCGCCTCCTGCTCCTCCTCTAATCCTTTCTTTATGATGACAGGCAGGGTGTCCTTATTGCCCAGGAAGATGTACTTTAAATGCTCGGGCAATTTTTTCAGCTCAACTTTGAGTGCCTGTTCAATAGAAGGCAAGATTTTATTAGTAGCGCAAACATTAACCAGATCACATACCTGTCTGGACACTGGTTCTGTGCTGCTCAGCTCATCATCTTGTGCCTCCATCTCTGTCTGTGTCAGTGGCGCAGGCTCCCCTGTTGCGCACGCACACTGCGCATGCGCAACCAAGTCGTCCATACTATCTAACGCGTGCACTGTGGCGTCCTCATGAGGATGCTGCTTCCCCTTAAAAATGTTAAAGGGACTCTCCTCGCCATCTACCTCCATTGAGAGCGTGCCTTTCCACACGTCTATCTTTGTGCGCGCTGTCATCAGAAATGGTCTGCCCAGTAGGATTTGCGCGCTTCCCTTGCTCGGCTCACCCTCCATTTCCAAGACTTAGAAATCTGCTGGGAACACCAGCTCTCCCACTCGGACGAGAACGTCCTCTATCATGCCCGTCGGTTGTTTGCACGACCGATCTGCTAATTGGATGGTGAGACCTGCAGGCTTTAGTGGACCAAGGTGCAATGACACATACAAGCAGTTAGGAAGCACATTTATAGATGCACCGAGATCAATCATGCAGTTGCTTACCGTGGTCTTACCTAAGATGCACGGTATGGTGAACGTACCTGGATCCCGGCATTTAGGTGGTACCTTGTGTTGCACAATTGCTGATGCATGCGCGTTAAGCATTACTTGTGCGCACTTGCCTTTCCTCCTCTTGTTTGTGCACAGCTCCTTCAAAAACCTTGCATATCTGGGGATCTGCCGAACTACCTCAATTTCCACTTTACTGAATAATTCATATAACTCCTTGTCTAGCGCCTCCTTCCTTGCTAAAGGTGCCTGCACAAGAAAAGGTGCAGGTGCGTTAGTATGATTGGTACTCTTTTCTCCTGATTTTATCATACCTGGTGCCACCCCCTGTTGGTTTGTAGCTGGCGCGGCTGGTTGAGCATCCGGCTATGCTGGCTCTGGAGGTTGCGCAACTGGCTGTGCGGGCACCTTCGCGGTCGGGGCTGTCCCAATTGTGCACCGAGTCCTCAGCGTTACGGCGTTAACTCCTCCCTTAGGGTTTTGAATCACTTGCGAAGGTAGGTTGCCATCGCTCTTTTTCAGCTCATAAACCGTGGTAGCAATTTGCGACAACTGCTTCTCAATTGACTCGAACCTCTTGTCATACTTTTCATCGTTCATGCGCACAATGTCTGCCAACTGACCAACTATGTCTTCTAAGGAGCGCCGCGGTTGCTGGTTAATCTGTGCTAGTGCGTCATTGCGGCGGTGCGGTGGGTTGTATGCTTGCTGCGCCTGCTGTGGTGCACGATATTCCGCTGGCTGCCTTTGGAGATTGCTGTCCTCCCTCCATCTGAATCCATTTGCGGCCAGTCCAAAGCGCGGCTGATTCTGCCTCTGCGGTCCTCTATTGTCCCATCCTCCTAGAGCATTGACATCTCCTGATTCCTCAAAAAGTGTGGGACATGTGTCGGTTTTGTGCTCAGTGGACATACAGAACTCGCATGCCTTCGGTGCAACTGGTTGCGTGTCTTGCGCACTCATCAGCTTCTGTAGCATGGCTTTCATTTCCTTTATTTCAGCACTGGAATCCACTTGATGCACAACGCGAGCACGACTGTTCTCGAGTGTCAATTGATGCCTCACCTGTCCAGCAGAGTCCTCGATCATCTGCCATACATCCTCCGGGTACATGTTTCATATGTCACCACCTGCGCATGCATTCAACAATCTAACTTCCATAGGGTGTAGCCCGTTCAGGAAATTCTCTATCCGCACATTTTGGGGCAGGCCATGATTATAGCAGTTGGCCTCCAGCTCCCTAAAACGCTCATAGTACTCTGATAGTGACTCTCCTACGCCCTGCCTAGGTGCGGCCAATTCCCTCCTGAGTAGCGCGATCTTTGCTGCGGGGTAGAACTTATCCAAGAACTTCTTCTGGAGTTGCTCCCATGTGCGAATAGATCCTGCTGGTAAGCTCATCAGCCAATGCCTAGTTGTATCACACAATGAAAAAGGGAACGCCTTCAGCTTCAGCGCTTCTTCACTCTCCCCGTCGGTCTTCATGTTCTCGCAGATAACTAGGAATTCGCGCACATGCTTGACTGGGTTCTCGTTGTTCATCCCATGAAACTTAGGCATATGATGAATGAATGAGCTCCGTAGTTCAAAATGCCCATCGGGTGGAAGCACTATGCACCACAGTTGGTTGACTATGATTGGGGCCGACATCTCGCGCACAGTTTTGCGTCGCACGATCTGCTGCGCGGGTTGCGCATTATATACTGCTTCAGCGGCCATCCTGAGCTTCAACTTCGCGCTGCACCTCCTCTCTGAACCGAGCTACGCGGTTATCAGCCCTTGCATTGTTAGGTCCCTCAGGGGTTCTGTGGAAAAAATAGGAAGAAAAGTTCCTCCACTACAAACTCCAAAAAAAAAAAAAAATCAAGCTTTGAGGTAGGCATTCTATTATTTCCTTGGGGTATGATAATGTTTCGATGCTAAATTGTTTTTGCAAAAAGGAATAGAGGATGACCTTTGTGTGTGCACGGATTTCATACAAAATATTTACTTGTCTTGTTCAAATTTTCCTAGGCAAAGCTCCTCTCCTCTTACGGTCTTAAGCCTAGCTTTTAGGACTTGAGGATGAGCTTTATGTCGGAAGCCCGTGGACTAGCTCTTGCTAGCATAGGTGAACAACAAGCATTTCTCGTGCACCTAGAATCGTGGTTCCAAAGCTTGCACTAAATGTTTAGATCATAAGGTTGCTAACCTCAATGCAAATTTGCTAGGATTGTGATTTCTTGCGTGAACCGTGAGGGTTGAGGTATTATTTTCAAAATGGTTCGTTGTAGAAGCGGATGCGATTCAATTTGGCTAAGATTGTTGCATAAGACTTTCTCTTTTGACCATATCATTCATGCATTTGCATATAGCTAAGTTGCATTTGGGGATTTGTGGTTCCACTTTCTGAAAACCTTCACGAGACAAAACTCCTCCACTAGGGTAGCCTAGGGGTTTAAATGGCTTGATGCATGTGCTAAATGCATTCGTGATTTCTACGAAAGTGAGTTAGGAGTAAGTTATGTTTTTAACTTTTTCAATGATAGTTAAGTCAGAAATAATAATAATATGAGTATCCTGCCATTAGTTTTGATGACATGATGTTAATGTTTGTTCGGGACGAACAAATTTTAAGTGTGGAGTGTTTTGATCGGTCAAATTATCAACCGATTATTCACCTAATTTATACTAAAATTTTGTTAGTTTCCCTGGAATTTTTATTGTCATTTTACCACGTTACTCTTGTTTTAGTGTGTCATTCTATTAAGTTGAAGGACAGTCTGCGCAAGCTACACTCCGCGACTGTCAACTCGTTTGGCCTATCAACGAACTCTGATCTCTGCTTAGTGTGTGTGTTTTCTTCAATTCGGTCTGCGTGTATCTGTTGCGTCATTTTCTGCTTGCTCATATAGCTATTTGTACCTCACCAACTTCTTCCAACAGATAATGCTACTTTCTCTCCCCTGGATTCTTGGAGGTTGTTGAGATTCGATTTCCTAAATTGGAATTTAGAAACTTTATCTTAATCGCCTTCATCAGTGCCGTTCTGAAGATTCTCTGATCAACCGGGACTCCATTCTGGCCGTTGCTATGTCGGCAGGAATCACTCCAACAACCTCTGAGCACCTCTAGATTGATCTGCTGTGAAGATACTCTCTTTATTTTAGCCTTGAATCTTTAGGGGATGCTATAGCCTCTTATGGTTCTCTTCTTGATCCCTTCTGATCATCTGTACCATCTCTAGGTGTCACAGGTTGCTATAGTTTCTCCTGCCTCTCTTGTTTTGTCAGTCTTCATTTACAAGTACCAGCTCCTGGTACAACAAGTTGCTGTAGCTTCTTCTTCCGTGTTGTCACAGATGCCATATCAGTAACAGTAGGCATTGGCCGAACTGGGTAACCAATGTTTTTGAGTGCTTTCAGGTGCCAGAGAAATAAATTCCGCAAAGTGACCTAGAGAGTGCTACAGCTTTATTTTCAGTACCAGTGATGCTGTCCGTGTGGCCCAGATTTTTTTTCGAGAGATATCGTCTGCACGGCCTCCCTACCTCAATTGTGTCCCGTTTTGTGAGTCACTTTTAGAGGAGCTTATGGCGCATGTGTAACACTCAGTTGAACTTTAGTAGTGCCTACCATCCCTAGACAGACTTTTGGGCAGTGCACGTTAGCAGGATTTGGGTTGTCAAAGTCAGATGGGCCATTATTATAAGGTATTTTTTGGGCGGAACGAGTCTGCGGACCCATTGGCCTTTTGGGCCATCTGACGCTGTTTAGCATTTTATTTTTAATTGTTATGTTTTTATCTCCTTAAAATCATCTTCCTTATTTATCTAGAGTTTAGGTTTCTTTTTTTTGTTTGTTT